>CM076576.1:742669001-742816687 GCA_034641835.2 Pinus albicaulis | reverse complement strand
AGAAACCAGGAAGGAAAGGGGATCCGATGAATCGGGAGAGGAGTCAGAGTGCGGACTCGAAGGTGGACTGGCTCAACGACGGCGGTGCGGAGCAGGTCGATCAACCGGAAACTGAGGGTGAAGGCCAAGAAGTCTCCGGGAAAGGCGCCTTGGGGGCGCAATGATGAAAGGAAGAAGGAAACCGACAAGGGCAGAAAGGGACAAAATCAAGAAGGTCAAGGGCAGAAAAGGTGCAGTGACAATTGATTTTAGAGTCTTTGCCAGGCGGTGTAAACCAGGCGCTTCTTCACTTAGGGTCAGTGTGTGGCGTGCGTTAATTTTAATTTTTAAACCATTTCCGTTGTTTGAGAGCAAGAAAAAAGTGTGCGACGTAGCTGAAAATAAACCTACAGAGAACAGAATAAAATGCTGAAATAACAGAAAAATAACAGCTACGTATGCATCTATCTAACCCAAGAAGGTGGGTCTCTCACAACTATGCTGAAAAGAAAGGGAAACACTATGGAAACACACACAAAGGAAGCTCAACAGATCTAGGGTCAAAGGGGACAGAGATCTGGAGGATAAAGCTGCAGACAAGGGGTGCAGATCACAGCCAAGAGACAGAGGCAAGGTGGCTGGAAGAAGGGAAATCAGCAAAAAACCGGGGGGGGAAAGGCAGAGGCCTTTAGAAGAGGTCCAAACAAAACGACAAGAGGTGATTTCAAAGGAAAGGAGGGTGATTTCAAAGGATCTGAAAGTGAGGTAAGAGATCTGGAAAAAGAGGGGGCTGAAGCTCTGAAACCGACGGCTGAAACAGCTGAAACTCTTCCACAAAAAGTGGAGGGTACTAAAGCCCTAAGGGGCTGGGTTCCCACTTAGATGAGTAAAAATAGATCAGATCTTGGTCAAGGCGGGCTGAGACGGAGGCTGGAAAACCCTGGCAGAGGCTGCAGCAGAACCCAGAAAAATTACAGAAAAAATGCTGGAAAAAAAGCGGAGTCCACGGGTCCCCGACCCCGATGCGAGTTGAGGGTCTGAGCTTGAGAAATTTGAAAAGGAGTGCGTCCCGAGTCCACGGGTTTTGGGCCAAGGTGCGACACTCCCGTTCGGTTGTTTCGGCGACGGATTTTTACGAAAGTTGTAGTCTCGGTTGCGAGCTGAATTATCGCTTACTGGCATAATAAGGCGAAACACACGGAAGTTAGAAATTTTAAGTTTTTAGGGTTTTATGTGAGAAAAATGACATGAAAAGAGAAAAACTAAGCAGCTAAAAAAGAAGCCCTAGGGCCTGAAGTAGCTGGATATGCAGGAATAGGAAAAACGACAGCGGTCGTAGTTTAAAACCCGTGTGGAGTCGCCATTTGTTAGTATGAATTCTTTGTCGAAGCGTACGAAAAAGAACCACTTTAGCTACGCATAACTAATAGCCCTAACAACAATAAAGGCTGCAAAACATCTTCGGATCTGCAATTAGTAGTTAAAGTGCTGCAACAAACAGATCTATAAATGGAAAGACATTAAGCAGTAAAGTAAAGAGTTTGCTCCATGCATCCAACAGACAAGACAAGAACACGATTTTTGAATGAATTTTTATATTACGGGGCACCTGGGAGGAAACAAGAAGGTGTATCCAGATCTCCTCAATGGGATGGGTTCTTTGTAGTCCTCAGCACTTCAGATCTAAGCTTTCTCTCTCTTGTAGATGTAGAAAACCCAATGTAGAAAGTAGAGCTCAATGGGAGCAACAATGGCAAAAAATGAGACCAAGTGTATAGATCCAGAGTGATCTAGTATGCAACAAAAGGTGAAGAATGAACGGGAAAACCCTCCTATTTATAACAAAATATTGGGTCTTTCTAGATCTTGGTGCATGATTAAAATAATGTTAATCACAACTAGATCCACCTCTATGGAATATTTTATTATTATTTGTTGGAGGGAAAGGGTGTTTGACTTGGGTCAAATCCTTTGATTAGTGAAAAATAAATAAATAAATGATTTATTTATCTTTTTAAGGAAGTGGTTGGGATATAATCAAATAAATAATGATTTATTTGATTAATGGTGGTTGATTTGGTCATATTTAACAAGGAATATTATTAAATAATTATTCCTAGAAAATAATAAGATAATTATGGGTTTATCTCATTAATTTCTTTGTTTTTGGGTTAAACATGACTGGGAATAATAATTAAATTATGGTTTAATTAATTATTCCTTTGGGGTTTCCTAATTAACATAGTGAAAGCAGTTTACTTGGGGTGACGGTGCTTACATGGTGTACTTGGGTATCTAATGATGAAACGTTAGATGACCAAAAAATGGTGTAACACTCCATAGGTTCCAGTTTTGGCTTTTTGGCAACATCATTCAAGTCAAAAAATTCTTCTAATGGGACCAGTCCTTTTGGCAAGCTTTGATTTTTAGATTGCAGAACTTCTAAGTCTTCTTTTTCTAAATCTGTGCAGTTTTCTGTTGTATGTTTGGGTATATTAGTTAACATATTTATATCAGCAATATCAAGAGACTTTTCTTCTTCAAAAAATGGATTTTATTCGGTAGGATAGTCTTGTTCATACTCTGAATCTCAGTTTGGTATTTCAAATTCATTTTTGGACTGTAGGAAGTCTTCTAGTTGTTTATCTCCTTCAAAAACTTGCTAGTATTTTTCATTATCCGGGACAGATGGTCTATATTTTACTTGGATGGTGTATTGTTTGCTTTCATAAGGTCTTAGAAAAATACTAGAAGCAAAGGCTAATGCATTGGAAAGAATGTTTTGGTTCCTTGGGACAAAGGTAAGCTGGAATTCAACAAATGTTTTTAACAAGTCCATGGCATCATCTCTATAGGCTCAAAGTCTGGAATGTTTAGCAGTGTATTCCCAATTTACTTGCCTAATTATCAATTTTGAATCCCCATGAACTGTTATACTTTTGGCCCCTAATTTTTTCAATAAATTTAGGCCTAAAAGGAGAGCTTCATACTCTACTATGTTATTTGTGCATTGGAAGTTTAATCTATAAGAATGACCCTCAGCATGAATTTTTTTAGTATTTTGCACCCATATGCCTATTCCTGCACCAGTTTTAAAGAAAGACCCATCAAAACTCATACTCCAAATAGGACTGTTTTCAGATTTATGATTTATTTCACTGTTGTCCTCTCTATTTTGTTTGCCTAATCTGTGACTATGTTGTTCCTATAGGACTACACTGTGTTTGTCTTTATTTTCTTCCTGAATATTTTTAATGTTTTGAGGCTTTATTCTTTGATTTTCATGATTGGTACTATGTTTATGACAGTTTTGAACCTCAAGACCTTCAATTTGTTTGATGTGGATTTATGAGTTTGCAAACTGATCTAATGATTTTTCATTTCTCTCGTTTTCCTCTATGGCTGCCACTATGTTTGGATATGGAGTGGCCACTATATTGGTTGATGTTTCATTTATTAATTCTTTCTCATTGGGAATCTCATCATTGTAAAGAATGAATGAATCAAGGTCAGTGTGTATGGAATAGAGAGGAGATTTTTCTGGTCTTCTTTGGTTACTCACCATGTATTTCATGTGTGTTTCCCTATAGAGTCTTCTAGGTTGACTGAAGATAGGGATGGTGGCATAAGTCATATCCATTTGCATAGTACCTTGCAAGTTACCACCCTATGATCTTGAAAGAGGCATGCCATATTTTGGGGGTATATCAGCCACTACAATGTCCATCACTAAGCTTTTCACTGGAACTTGAGCTAAGTTAACACATAGATATTTTATTAGGCCTAGGCATCTCACTCTGCTTGAATCAAAGGAATATAAATCTTTGTAAGGTCTCGTCACCTCTAGTCCTAGTCTTTCCATTATTACTTTGGGCATGAGGTTATGTGATGCTCCTGAATCAAGCATGGCATTGTGAAAAATATTATCATGAATGTTCAAACTGATGTAGAATGGAGGGGTAGTTCCTTCTTGAAATTTTCCTTCAATCTTAGGGCCAAACAGAAGTTGTAGTGTATTGTCATTCAAGTTAACAGTATCATGAATATCTTCTATGTTCAAAGCTTTCAAAACTTGACTTCTATATACATTTTGAGTGACTAACTCAGTGAGTGGGACAGAGATTTTTATTTATGGAAATTTCATTCTCTAAGCTAAAGGGAATCTAATTTTTCAAAATTTTTGATTCAGCCTTCTTAGTCACTGATTCATCAGCAAAATCAGCTTGCTGATTTCTACTATTTACAGTAGTTAAATTTTTTTTTTTAGGAAAATTAGTTGAAATGCTAGTGCTACTAGGGTGACCACTCTATTTTTCATTGATTTGGATGTTTTTTCCCTTTTTTGGATCAGAAATTTCAGCCCCTATGTTATGGTTTTCTGTTGTCTTTTTGGAAGTATTTACAGGGTTGTTTTTGGCAGAATTATCAGAGGTTTTCTTTTTGGGAGTTTCTTAGTTCTTTTTACTTATCAGGTCATATTGATTGGGCACTCCTATGTTGGCATTTTCAAAGTCTTGTCTGTAGTACTTAGTTTCTAATCTTCTATCATCATAGGGTGTATATAGACCTTGTTTCCTTTTATGGGGGAAATCTGAATCTTCATTGCTCACCTCTAGCATGTTCATGTTATCAACCTCTATTTTTTCAATTGTTTCTCCATCCTCCTTAACATAATTTTCTTGAAAATGAGGTCTGATCTAATTGATCGAATATATTTGTCTGCTTTGAGGTTGATTTCTCCCTAAACTTCTCGATTTTGGTTTTGGATTGGTTTTCGTTTGAGGAGTCGTTATTTTCAGATTGAGCTTGTTGAGCCTCAAATTTGTGCCTTTAACCTCATTTTACCTCATTTTTCCCTTGTCCATTTCATTTAAAAACCAATTGATCAATAAAAATAGTTGAAATTACTTCTAGAATGGTTTACATAATCGACTTGTTGAATTTTGTGATTGCTGCCATTGTTAAGCATTTTTGACTTGAATCCAGCCGTGCATCGCATCTGTAGTTAACCGACGATTCTGCTACTTTTATGTTTGAGCATGTTACGTGTGGCTCCTTGAGGAAAACGCATATGGGCATGATCCACGCCGTGCCTACATGGTGTGTTGCTCGTCATGGAAGAGGAAATGAATTCTGGGGTACGGTTATGCACGTGGGAACACATTTGTGAAGGAAAGACTCCTACTAGGACTGTTACAGTCCAGGTGTCTTTTCTCTTTTACACAGCCACCTTAAAGACTCCTAAGATGATTTGGATTAGGAAGACATCATTCCTAAATTATTGTAATTATTGTTACTTGCATTTACTTTAAAAACTCTTGAATAGGCCGAGAGCTTAGTTAGAAATTTTGTGTAGATTTGCTGCTAGATTTTGGTGTAAAACTCTGTGTTACGTCTTTTAAGACACAGAGCATTATGTTTAGACTATTTCATTGTTAATGGAGCAGACAAAATTATCTTGAAGGTGTGATTTAATTGTGAAGTCGAATGCCGTCAAGTGGTAGAGGGCCCCTGCCCCTTGAACGGATTTCCTTAGCGTAAACTAGATAAGTTTTTCCTAGCTGTCTTTACATTTTGCATATTGAATTAGTAGTTGCTGTGTTTTATATACTGTGGTCGTATTCGTTCCAGTTCTTCCATAAGAAGACATTCTTCCAACAGACCAAAATGATGAATGATTGATGACTATGGTATTGTAGGATATCGGTTAGATTTGTATTTGTTTTAGCTAGCTACTGTAGCCATAATTCGTTCCAGTTCTTCCACAAGAAGACACTTTGCCAATAAATCAAAACGATGAATGTTTAATGACTATGGTACTGTAGGATAGGATTTTTATTTGTTTTAGCTATCTACTGTAGCCATAATTCGTTCGAGTTCTTCCACAAGAAGACACTTTGCCAATAAATCAAAACAATGAATGTTTAATGACTATGGTACTGTAGGATAGGAGTTGTATCTGTTTTTAACTAGAGACTGTAGTTATATTCATCATAGTTCTTTCACAAGAAGACATTTTTCCAATAAATCTTAAAAATGAATGATGAATAGCTATAGTGTCATAGGAATTAGTTGTAGTTTTTAGTCTTCACTATCATAGTTGCACTTGTCCTAATCACTCTTCCACAAGAAGAAATTCTTCCAAGACATCCTTAAGAAGTTCAAGATATGACCGTGATGTGACAACTTAGTTTCATTTGCTTTCAGTTCATTTGCTTTCAATTGCATACAAGTCCACAGTCAAAATTGTTCTACCTCTTCCACAAGAAGGAACTCTTCCAAAATCTCACTCATGATGAACAAACCGATTGTGTAACTTCATAGAATAATGCATGTTAGTTAGAACGCTCCGGAGTTTCATTTTGCATTTAATTCATGTCCAGCTACTTCATTTCAAAGTTTGATGATGGCTTATGGTTTAACATTGTTCTAGTTTAGAAGCATCTTAAGCTCATGTTTAAATCAATTCATTGCATTCATATCCCATAGTCACACTGTCACCCTTTGCACAGTAGATCATTTTAGTTGATAGGATTCCTAAGACAGCCTTCATTATTTACAAATATCTTTTTGTTCTGAAAACTATCAGTGATCGATAACTTTAGGAACAGAAGATAACATCATTACAAGGTCTGAAATATCTCTGCAAATTCCTCACTATAAACAGAGCTTTTCCTCAACAGAACTACCCTGAAAAGAAACCAATAACTCTTGAAGAATAGACTCTGACCTTCAATTGAAATTGCAGAATAGAACTAGGAATTAGTCATGGAATAGATGAGTTTAGAATAGAATATTGCATCATGATTAGTGTCTAATTGTCTAGTTAGAAAACTTGCATATTTAAGTGATCATTTCTCAAAGTCTAGTTTGTGTCATTTGTTTAAAAAGTCATCATTAAGCTCTTGTTTCTATTCAGTCATAGTTTAGATGTTGCTTCAGTATTTTTGATTACATTTTCCATTCCATACATTAGGCTCAACTGTGTTCTTGACCACCAATTTCTTTTAATTAGTTTTCTAGACATTTCCATTGTAAACACAAAACTTCAAAAGACCAAAAACATCATAAATCAACATAAAAGACCAAAACATCACAAAACACTACACACAACGCACTAGGAAACAAGCACCTAGTTACATATGGTACATTTCACTTCAGCATTTTACAAATCCTGGTTGACAATTAAATGAACTCAGTTTAGGAGACTAGATTGAGGCACAACATTTTGGCGCCGTTGCCGGGGAAGTGAAAATTAGGTAACCTTTGTTTCTTAGCATCTAAAAACAATTTTATGCGTAGGGAGAGAGATTCAAGAGGAAGATTTATAAGCAGCAGAGGCAGAAGTTTGACATCTAGAACACCACTTGTTTCATCCAGATCCAGAACTAGTACACCTTCAACTCAAACCCATCTTCCATCCTTTACTGATCGTGGACTTCTAGAAGATCTAAGGTCACCTATTCCATTAGAGAAACCTTCCACTTCATCCACTGAACCTGCCATAGAAGAGGATCCAAAAACCTTTGTTGAGGATACAAACCTTTCTACTTCCACAGTAGAGTCAACCATGGCAGAAGAAGGAGGAGGAGGAGTTGTTAATGGAGAACACACATTATTTGGAGGAGGTAGAGGTAGAGGTAGAGGAGAAGGAGGAAGAGGAGGTAGAGGTGCAGATGGAGGAAGAGGTAGAATAGGAATCTCTTTTGGGTTCCCTATACTTGATGGAGAAACCAATACAACCATGAAAAACATTTCACCTTCTGTCCTTCCGAACTTCTATGGACTTAAAACTGAGGATCCTGAAACTTTCTTATTCGAATTTGAAGTGCTGTGTAGGACTTATGACTATCTTCAAGATGCTCAAAAATTGAAATTATTTCCTTCAACTCTGAAAGGAGCAGCATTGAAGTGGTTTATGAGCTTAAACAGTAGTTCCATTAAGACATGGGAAGACATGAAACAAGCATTTCTAGAGAGATACTTGGATTATTGTATGCCGGTTAATCATAAGGAAGAAGTGTTCAAGATGTTACAAAAAGAAGATGAAAACTTAGAAGATTTGTTGGAAAGATTTAAATACAACATAAAAAGGGCACAAATGGAAAACCTAGATCAAGACACATTAAAATCTCTTTTGTTGAAAACCATTAGGGATGAATGGTTGGATATCCTTAACATGATGGGAAAAGGGGATATATCACAACTCACATTACCTGAAATATCTGAGTTATGTATCAACCTTTTCAGAGGGAAATCTAAAACTGTCAAAGGTCCAAGAGATCCTGCTCTTGCAAGGGCAAGTAAATCTGCTTCTGGGACAGTAAGTAGATCAGAAATAGGACATATGCTTGATGATTTTAAATCCGACATCTTAGGGAGTCTTAGTGAACAAATAGACACCCTCAAGATACAAAACAAGCAAAAGGTTGAATCTGATGCCTTGGCAATCTTTTGTCCCAAATGTAGGAAGAAACATGCCTTGAGAGAGTGCCCTTTGGATGTAAAAGTTGTAGAAACCTGTGTTATTTGTTCCGAGAAACATGAGACCAATAATTGTCCTTCTCTTCCTGGTCTCAAGGCTGTTTTTCAAGAAGAAACTCCTACAGATTCCACAGAATCTCTTAACTTTGTATCTAGAAGACCTTGGCAGGGACCTCAGACACAGGGATTTCATGATCAAATGTATAATCAACCTCCACCTTGGAATTCTTGGCAGCAACCTTGGCCCCAATTTCAAAATCAATCCCAAGCTTGGGCACAAGGATCACAAGGTCCCTATGGAAGATACTCTCCATATTATCAGTATCCACCATCCTATCCACCATATCCACATTTTTATCCTCAAAATCCTCAACAAAATTTTCCTCAAAATCTTCAACAAAATCCTCAACAACATCATCAAAACCAACCACATCAAAATCAACCACTTCCATTACCATTCCCTCAAAAATCCAATCAATTGCCAGCTCAGCCCATACCAAACCCCAATAATAAGAACCCTCAGAATACATACATGATAGAAGGACAACAATTTCCAACTTATTTAATTACTCCTCTAGACCCTAGTGATGTTCAACTTAGGTCTGGAAGGATACTTGAGAAGAGGAAACCTTCTGTGATCATACAAGAACAAGATAATTCTGAGGAAGACTCCCTACGGGTTAATAAAAGTCTTGAGGAAGAAACATCCTTTCAAGGCCAAAACATTGAAAAATTGAAACAAAAAGATCCAATAAGCCCAACTCCAGTATTAGAGCAACCATCCACATCTACTTCTATACCTCCCTTTCCGGAAAGATTACAAATTGACAAAGGTGTAGAAAAACAAATAATGGTGCCTAATTATGATTGCTTGGATGAATTGAGAAATGTTTGCATTAAAATTCCATTATTGCAAGCCATCAAGGAAATCCCAATTTTAGCCAAAACAATAAAGGAGTTGAGTATGAACACAACAAAGAAAAGAATAAGAGAAACCAAGAAAATTCAACTGGTAGGACAAATAGCAGATATTATGATGGGTAAGACTACTATTCCACAGTACCTTGACCCAGGAAATCCAGTTGTCAAAATTCACATCAATGGAATTGAAATTCAAAACACACTCATTGACTTAGGAGCAGCAATAAATATCATGAGTCGACAAATCATGGACAAACTGAAACTTCCTAATCTTCTCTTTACACCCACACTATTACAACTAGCAGATAGATCTGTGATCAGACCAGATGGGGTAATAGAAGACATTCCAATGTCCCTAGACTCTTGGGAGTACCCTGTGGATTTCATGATCCTTACACCCAAGAATAATCTAGGAGGCCATCCTGTTATACTAGGAAGACCTTGGTTAGCTACAGCTGATGCTTTTATTAGTTGTAGGTCCTGTGATATGTATATTTCTGATGGAAGTTCAACAAAGAAATTTACTTTATATCCTCCAGCTAGGACAATTACAGATCTAGATGACACTCAATGGATAGAGGATGAAGAATATTTGCAACCACTCTTCACAATTTCAGAAATTAGTGAAGATAATCAAATTCTGAATACTCTAGAAAATTTTGAATCTTCTCCACAGCACAAACAAGAATCATTTCAAGAGAGATCCAATATTGAGTTCTTGTCATCTAGACAGATGTCTCTTCATTCTATGGACAAATTTGGCAGTTCTACAAGTGAAATTTTTCCAGGAAAAACCTTGAACATAAACAAAAACCTGGAAAAATCTCAACAAGAAGAGCTAGTCAAAGTATTACAGAGACATTCTTCTGCA
Source organism: Pinus albicaulis (assembly GCA_034641835.2). Classification (NCBI taxonomy): domain Eukaryota; kingdom Viridiplantae; phylum Streptophyta; class Pinopsida; order Pinales; family Pinaceae; genus Pinus; species Pinus albicaulis. Next base: position 742,806,432 of record CM076576.1, on the reverse strand, counting down.
TATGCATGGGAATACACTGACATGAAAGGGATAAGTCCCAAGACTTGTACTCATCACATCTATATAGAGGCAAATTGCAAACCAATCAGACAGCCTCAAAGACGGATGAATCCAAATCTTAGGAAAATTGTCAAGGAAGAATTGCAAAAATTGTTAAATGTTAATTTCATCTATCCTATTTCAGATAGTCAGTGGGTTTCTCCTTTGGTAATTGTGCCAAAGAAAAATGGAAAATGGAGGGTGTGTGTTGACTACCGAGAATTGAATAAAGCTACTCTTAAAGACCATTTTCCCTTACCTTTCATAGATCAAGTATTAGATACATTAGCAGGTAAAAAGTACTTTTCATTCCTGGATGGATTTAGTGGTTACAATCAAATCCAAGTAGCACTTGAAGACCAAGATAAAACCACATTTACTTGTCCTTGGGGTACCTATGCCTACCGAGTATTGCCATTTGAGTTATGCAATGCACCTGCAACATTCCAAAGGGCAGTATTAGGAATTTTTTCTGATCTGATACATGACTGTGTAGAGGTGTACATGGATGATTTTACAGTTTATGGGGATACATTTGAAGAGGCTTTAGAAAACTTGGACAAAGTCTTAAAAAGATGTCAAGAAGCAAACCTTTCTCTTAGTCATGAAAAATGTTTTATGATGTTCACTGAAGGTATTGTTTTAGGGCACCACATTTCAGGGGATGGGATTAGAGTTGATGAAGAGAAAGTTGAAGTTATTTCTAACCTATCCATTCCAAGTTGTCAAAGAGATGTAAGAAGTTTTCTAGGATTTACGGGGTACTATCGGAGATTTATAGAAAACTTCACCAAAATAGCATCTCCTCTTTTCAAATTACTCACCAAAGATTGTGAATTTAAGTGGACTTCTGATTGCTAGTTAGCTTTTGAAACCCTGAAAACCAAAATTTCTGAAGCACCTATATTAAGGGGACCTAACTGGAAGTTACCTTTTCATATCTCGACAGATGCTTCCGATACAACTCTAGGAGCAGTATTGGGACAGAAAGACTTGATTCTCTATGCCATCTATTATATTAGTAAAAATTTGACTCCTGCAGAGTTAAACTATACTGTAACTGAAAAAGATTTTTTAGCTGTTGTTCATGCCATAAACAAATTTAGACACTATATAACAGGCTATGAAACTTTTATCACACTGATCATTCTGCAATTAGATACTTAATGAATAAATCAATCACTAATGGTAGAGTTATAAGATGGTTGTTGCTCTTACAAGAATTCAACATTACTATTCTAGATAGGTCTGGAAAACAAAACACAGTGGATGATTTCCTATCTAGACTCCAAAATATCAAAGATGACACTCCGGTTGAAGATCAATTTTCTGATGAATATCTTTTTGCAATCTCTACTCAAACTCCATGGTTTGCCGATATTGCTAATTATTTAGTTTCAGGAAAATTTCCTTCAATTATGAATGCAAGGGATAAAAGAAAAATCATTAATGATAGTGCAAAATATTCATGGGTCGCTAATGAGTTGTACAAGACAGGTCCAGATTTGATCATTAGAAGGTGTGTTCGTGAAGATGAGATGCCTGAGATTCTCAAGGCATGTCATGATGAACCTTGTGGCGAACACTTTGCAGATAAGAGGACAGCCTATAAGATCCTTAATTTAGGATATTATTGGCCATCTTTGTTTAAAGATGCAAGGGAGTATGTCAAAAGGTGTGATAGTTGCCAAAGGGTAGGGAAACCTTCTCCTTCAGGTGAGATGCCATTACAACCTCAGGTACACATTGAACCTTTTGAAAATGGGCTTTGGATTTTGTAGGACCTATTAGTCCTCCATCAAGACAAAAGAAATACATATTAGTTTGCACTGATTATGTTACTAAGTGGGTAGAAGCTAAACCATTACTTGTTGCTAATGAATCATCTGTAGTTACTTTTCTTTTTGAGGATATTTTTACTCGTTTTTGTGTCCCAAGGGAAATTGTTACAGATCAAGGAGCTCAATTTACATCAAGGCTAGTGGAGAAAATGATGGAGAAGTACAAAATCAGACATAGAACATCTACTCCTTATCATCCACAAGCAAATGGTCAAGTGGAATCCACTAATAAGGTCATTGAAGGAATCCTAACAAAGACTGTTCATTTACATAGAAGAGATTGGGTAGATAGGCTTCCCGAAGCCTTGTGGGCCTATAGAACTACATGGAGAAACACAACAGGCCATACTCCTTATGAGCTTGTTTATGGAAAGCAAGTTTTGTTTCCTATAGAGTTCCAAATTCAAACATTCAAGATGGCAGTTCAGCTAGGACTTGATCTAACGGAGGCACAAAAGCATAGACTGGAGCAAATTAATGAATTGGATGAGGTCAGACAAGATGCAGTTCAGAAAACAAGTCTAGTCCAACAGCAAAGGGCTAGATGGCATGACAAGTACATCAAGGAGAAGAAATTTAAAGAGGGTGACTGGGCTCTCTTGTTTGACTCAAAATTCAAGGATTTTCAAGGTAAATTTCAGACACATTGGCTTGGGCCATATGAAATTGTTCTAATTTTTGATAATGGGGCAGTAAAAATCAGAACTATAGATGAAGAGGAGGTCACTTTTCTTGTGAATGGTCATAGACTGAAGCTATACCACAAGCCACTCTCAAGAGAAGAGTTTGTCAAGAAGTTCCAAGGAGACAATGATGTGAAGTTAATGAAGAAGAGTCTCTCTTCTTCATCAACTTGATGAAATTTTCTGAAGCATTTAAAAAAAAAAAAATTAAAAAAAAAAAAATAAAAAAAAATAAAAAAAAAAAAAGGTATAAACATGAAAACCAATCACTGATTGGCATGTTTATACAGAAAAGATAGGGTGAAAATCAGAGTCTCTCTGACACTCTAACTTTTCCCATTTTTGTTTCTAAGCAGCTGTTATAAAAATCATAAGTTCAGTGCCATAGTACTTATGATTCATTTCATCTCATTCCATTCACTATCCATCCATACTTCATCTCATCCATCATTCACATCTCACTCCATTCCATTTCATTCATTTCACTCCATTCCATTTCATTCATTTCACTCCATCTTCCATTCACTTCATTCTCATGTCAAAACATAGAATTTGATATCTTGCTGCAAGAGAATAAAAATATGCCATGAATTGCAGTACACCCCTTATGTTCCTTCATTCCATGAACTGAATCCATTCTTATTTCATTATCCACTTCATAATCCATCATCCATTTCATCCATTTTCATAAACATTTCACCCATCTCCCAGAAACATTTCATTTTCATAATAAAAGTGTTCTACAGGGACATTCTGCAGCTCAGTGTACATTCTGTAGCTGATCGGCCTTTCTGCAGCCCGATAGTTTTTCACAGCTACAAATCCCGAAGACATCAACCAGCAGACATCAGAGTTACAACAAAGTGATCCAGAGAATTCATGAATCAAAGACATCAAGAAAATAGTGAAAGATTCCTCCAAAGATGAGCAGAGAAGACAAAGGCTACACAAACATCAAGGGAAGAGGTAAAAAATTTAAATTACGATGGCAATTCATGAAAATTTAGCATAGTTTAGTTGTGAAATTATTCAAAGAGTTGTTTTAATTATTTTATTGATCAAACACCAAACAAAACCCTCTATAGACTTTGTATTAAAACTTCCAATTCAAATTTTCTATCCATTAGCATTTGAGCGGTGGAACGGCCAAATCATTTGAAATTCCCACGACTCTTAACCAAGTTCTTTAATGATGAAGATTTTTCCTGCCGTCGTAAATCCTCCGCTGTCTCCTCAAATCATTAATGCATTCCTCCACCTCACTTCACCACTCTATGTCGTGACCATTTTCCATAACGTCATTCCGTAGCCAGTATTACATTCCGAAGGCAGAAGCATTATTATCATCAGGGACAGAACAAAAGAGGTACATTGCAAGCATAACGGTGTGAGAACTCACTGAACAGAGAGCATATCACTGAGAACAAAGTTCGGAGCATTGCACTGTCAACGCAGAATTGTGGCCGTGAAGAGTTTAAAGCCTGTTGCTACCAGAAGACAGAGGTGCTAAAATTGAAGACTTTGCTACCAAAAACAGAGGTATGGTAGTAATTGAAGTTTGAAGTCTGTTATTACCAAAGACAGAGGTGTGGTAGTGACTGGTTTTGAAGTTATTGTTATCCGAGACAGAGAGGCTGTAGTGTTGAATTTGAAGCATACCATTTGCGACTAGAGACAGAGGTTGAGTTTGAAGTCTGGTGTTACTAGAAACAGAAGCGTTTTTCAGTGATTGAGTTTGAAGTCTTCTGTTACCAGAGACGGAGGTATTGCACAAAAAGAAATTTGGAATCATCTACCACTGTCTATCAGAGACACATTAGCCCGAAAATTGAAATTGCTTCCATATCATTCCAAGGTTCAACAAAAGTACATCAGTCCGAGGATTCGAAGGCATTTTCCAAACAGAGGCATACAAACCAGAGATTTTTAAGACTGTAGCTATTTCAAAGGTATGTTCTTCCAAAATTGAAGCCATTTTTTTAGAGATTGAAGCCATTTTAATCCGAAAGTAAAAGCCATTGTTTTGTGGATAGAGAAGAGTGTTAATTGATAGTGAAAAATCATGGGTTTCATCGTAAGGATTGAGCCTATAGGATCAAAATATTTAGAAGGTTATCCACAATGCAAGGAGATGCTACAACAAATAGGATGGCTCCAATTCTTGGAAAATTTTAATGGTTGCCATAAGGAAGTCACCAAAACGTTTGCTAGATCATTCCAAGGCACTGAGGTTGAAATAGGAGATGTTAAGTTTACTGTTAATGAAGCTTTTATAGCAGAAGCTACAGGATTATCCAGAGCTGGGGAAAGATGGTTTAAAAATAGGGAATTCCATAATGACTCATGGAAACAAATCCTAAAATCACCAAACATGGATGTTAGTGTGTTCAAGAAGGGAATTCCCAGTACAGCATTGAAGAGCAAATGGAGGAATATACTACTTTTACAAAAATTTGTTACATGTGAGGGTAGGTATGGGACATTTTATGTCTACCATATGAGACTAATGTTGCATTTTCTAGGAGAAGATTTGAATTTACCATATTTCTTGTATCAAAGTCTGAAGAAAATGGCTTCCTGTGTTCAGAGAAGAGTTCAGTTTTTGGAAACAACCCCGTATCATCATGGGTTAGTAAAAATTTTAATTGAGCATCATCTATCTAAATCAAATGATACATGGGGTGATTTCTTAATAAGAAATCATTTTGAGGAAGCAAAAGAACTATCACCTGAACCACAAGCCACAAAGAGAAGTAGGAGATGGAGGACTCCAACAGGTAAAATTGACAAACCGGTTCAAGAAAGCAGTGAAGAAGTCATTCTGGAGAAGTTGACTAGAATCAAGAGTCAACTCAAGGCATAGAAGGAAATCAAGGAATCTGTTATGGAAAAAGGGGAGGGTTCCTCTCAACTTAGGAGAAGCCACAGATTAAAAGGAAAACTGAAGAAAACATCAATCAAACAAACAGGGGTAATCAATATTGAAGATGAAGAAACATCTATGGAAGAGTATGATGATGAAGATTTTTATGAAGGCACCCCCGAGATTGATCCTGCTCAACAGGAAATCTATGATTATGTGGAAACTTTAGAAAGAACAGCTTCAGAAAGAGAAGAGAGAACCCCCAGTCCTCCACTAACTGAAATTGATATATTGAGGAGGGATAGGTATGAGTTGGAAGTGTTGAATAGACACATCAAAAATGAGAATGAAATTCTCAAATATCAAATCAAGCTCAAGACTGACATGAACTCAACCTTATCCCTGCATATAGACAAAGTGGAGAGAACCAATGAGAAGATGAAGACAAGGAACAGAAAGTTGATTAGAGCACTCACAAACCTCAGGTTCAAACTTGTGATCAGAAAACCCAGAAGGCCTTTAGCATGCAGACAAAGGAAAAGAAGGGGATTAGATGTCCTTGCAGAAGCCTCAGAATTCATAGGATAATTTGCATGAGGACATGCAAAGAGACAACAGTGGGGGTATGTTGAGCCTCAAATTTGTGCTTTCCTTCACCTCATTTTACCTCATTTTTTCCTTGTCCATTTCCATTTTAAACCCAATTGATCAATAAAAATAGTTAAAATTACTTCTAGAATGGTTTACATAACTGACTTGTTGAATTTTGTGATTGTTGCCATTGTTAAACATTTTGACCGGAACTAGCTGCAGAATGCAGGCATTCTGTAGCTAACCGGCGATTCTGCAGCTACCTTTATGTTTTAGCATGTTCCAGGTGGCCTCTTGAGGAAAAACGCATATGGGCATGATCCACGTCGTGCCTACATGGTGTGTTGCTCGTCATGGAAGAGGAAATGAAGTCTGTGTACGGTTCTGCACGTGGGAACACATTTTGTGAAAGAAGACTCCTACTAGGACTGTTACAGTCCAGGTGTCTTTTCTCTTTTACGCAGCCACCTTAAAGACTCCTAAGATGATTTGGATTATGAAGACATCATTCCTAAATTATTGTAATTATTTTTACTTGCATTTACTTTAAAAACTCTTGAATAGGCCGAGAGCTTAGTTAGAAATTTTGTGTAGATTTGCTGCTAGATTTTGGTGTAAAACTCTGTGTTACGTCTTTTAAGACACAGAGCATTATGTTCAGACTATTGCATTGTTAATGGAGCAGAAAAAATTATCTTGAAGGCGTGATTTAATTGTGAAGTTGAATGCCGTCAAGTGGTAGAGGGCCCCTGCCCCTTGAACGGATTTCCTTAGCGTAAACTAGATAAGTTTTTCTTAGCTGTCTTTACGTTTTGCATATTGAATTAGTAGTTGCTGTGTTTTATATACTGTGGTCGTATTCGTTCCAGTTATTCCATAAGAAGACATTCTTCCAACAGACCAAAATGATGAATGATTGATGACTATGGTACTGTAGGATAGGATTTGTATTTGTTTTAGCTAGCTACTGTAGCCATAATTCGTTCCAGTTCTTCCACAAGAAGACACTTTGCCAATAAATCAAAACGATGAATGTTTAATGACTATGGTACTGTAGGATAGGATTTGTATTTGTTTTAGCTAGCTACCGTAGCCATAATTCGTTCCAGTTCTTCCACAAGAAGACACTTTGCCAATAAATCAAAACAATGAATGTTTAATGACTATGGTACTGTAGGATAGGAGTTGTATCTATTTTTTTAACTAGAGACTGTAGTTATATTCATCATAGTTCTTTCACAAGAAGACATTTTTCCAATAAATCTTAACAATGAATGATGAATAGCTATAGTGTCATAGGAATTAGTTGTAGTTTTTAGTCTTCACTATCATAGTTGCACTTGTCCTAATCACTCTTCCATAAGAAGAAATTCTTCCAAGACATCCTTAAGAAGTTCAAGATATGACTGTGATGTGACAACTTAGTTTCATTTGCTTTCAGTTCATTACTTTCAATTGCATACAAGTCCACAATCAAAATTGTTCTACCTCTTCCACAAGAAGGAACTCTTCCAAAATATCCCTCATGATGAACAAACTGATTGTGTAACTTCATAGGATAATGCATGTTAATTAGAATGCTCCGGAGTTTCATTTTGCATTTAATTCATGTCCAGCTACTTCATTTCAAAGTTTGATGATAGCTTATGGTTTAACATTGTTCTAGTTTAGAAGCATCTTAAGCTCATGTTTAAATCAATTCATTGCATTCATATCTCATAGTCACACTGTCACCCTTTGCACAGTAGATCATTTTAGTTGATATGATTCCTAAGACAGCCTTCATTATTTACAAATATCTTTTTGTTCTGAAAACTATCAGTGATCCATAACTTTAGGAACAGAAGATAACATCATTACAAGGTCTGAAATATCTCTGCAAATTCCTCACTATAAACAGAGCTTTTCCTCAACAGAACTACCCTAAAAAGAAACCAATAACTCTTGAAGAATAGACTCTGACCTTCAATTGAAATTGCAGAATAGAACTAGAAATTAGTCATGAATAGATGAGTTTAGAATAGAATGTTGCATCATGATTAGTGTCTGATTGTCTAGTTAGAAAATTTGCATATTTAAGTGATCATTTTTCAAAGTCTAGTTTGTGTCATTTGTTTAAAAAGTCATCATCAAGCTCTTGTTTCTATTCAGTCATAGTTTAGATGTTGTTTCAGTGTTTTTGATTACATTTGCCATTCCATACATTAGGCTCAACTGTGTTTTTGACTACCACTCTCTTTTTATTAGTTTTCTAGGCATTTTCATTGTAAACATAAAACTTCAAAAGACCAAAAACATCATAAATCAACATAAAAGACCAAAACATCACCAAACACTACATACAACGCACTAGGAAACAAGCACCTAGGTACATATGGTACATTTCACTTCAGCAGTTTACAAATCCTGGTTGACAATTAAATGAACTCAGTTTAGGAGACTAGATTGAGACACAACATTTTGGCGCCGTTGCCGGGGAAGTGAAAACTAGGTAAACTTTGTTTCTTAGCATCCAAAAACAATTTTATGCGTAGGGAGAGAGATTCAAGGGGAAGATTTATAAGCAGCAGAGGCAGAAGTTTGACATCTAGAACACCACTTGTTTCATCTAGATCCAGAACTAGTACACCTTCAACTCAAACCCATCTTCCATCCTTTACCGATCCTGGACTTCTAGAAGATCTAAGGTCACCTATTCCATTAGAGAAACCTTCCACTTCATCCACTGAACCTGCCATAGAAGAGGATCCAAAAACCTTTGTTGAGGATACAAACCTTTCTACTTCCACAGGAGAGTCAACCATGGCAGAAGAAGGAAGAGGAGGAGTTGTTAATGGAGAAAACACATTTGGAGGAGGTAGAGGAAGAGGTAGAGGAGAAGGAGGAAGAGGAGGTAGAGGTGCAGATGGAGGAAGAGGTAGAATAGGAAGCTCTTTTGGGTTCCCTATACTTGATGGAGAAACCAATACAACCATGAAAAACATTTCACCTTCTGTCCTTCCGAACTTCTATGGACTTAAAACCGAGGATCCTGAAACTTTCTTATTCGAATTTGAAGTACTGTGTAGGACTTATGACTACCTTCAAGATGCCCAAAAATTGAAATTATTTCCTTCAACTCTGAAAGGAGCATCATTGAAGTGGTTTATGAGCTTAAGCAGTAGTTCCATTAGGACATGGGAAGACATGAAACAAGCATTTCTAGAGAGATACTTGGATTATTGTATGCCGGTTAATCATAAGGAAGAAGTGTTCCAGATGTTACAAAAAGAAGATGAAAACTTAGAAGATTTGTTGGAAAGATTTAAATACAACATAAAAAGGGCACAAATGGAAAACCTAGATCAAGACACTTTAAATTCTCTTTTGTTGAAAACCATTAGGGATGAATGGTTGGATATCCTTAACATGATGGGAAAAGGGGATATATCACAACTCACATTACCTGAAATATCTGAGTTATGTATCAACATTTCCAGAGGGAAATCCAAAACTGTCAAAGGTCCAAGAGATCCTGCTCTTGCAAGAGCAAGTAAATATGCTTCTGGGACAGTAAGTAGATCAGAAATAGGACACATGCTTGATGATTTTAAATCTGACATCTTGGGGAGTCTTAGTGAACAAATAGACACCCTCAAGATACAAAACAAGCAAAAGGTTGAATCTGATGCCTTGGCAATCTTTTGTCCCAAATGTAGGAAGAAACATGCCTTGAGAGAGTGTCCTTTAGATGTAAAAGTTGTAGAAACCTGTGTTATTTGTTCTGAGAAACATGAGACCAAGAATTGTCCTTCTCTTCCTGGTCTCAAGGCTTTTTTTCAAGAAGAAACTCCTACAGATTCCACAGAATCTCTTAACTTTGTATCTAGAAGACCTTGGCAGGGATCTCAGACACAGGGATTTCATGATCAAATGTATAATCAACCTCCACCTTGGAAGTCTTGGCAGCAACCTTGGCCCCAATTTCAAAATCAATCTCAAGCTTGGGCACAAGGATCACAAGGTCCCTATGGAAGATACTCTCCATATTATCAGTATCCACCATCCTATCCACCATACCCACAAAATTTTCCTCAAAATCTTCAACAAAATTCTCAACAACATCATCAGAACCAACCTCATCAAATTCAACCACTTCCATTACCATTCCCTCAAAAATCCAATCAATTACCAGCTCAGCCCATACCAAACCCCAATAATAAGAATCCTCAGAATACATACATGATAGAAGGACAACAATTTCCAACTTATTTAATTACTCCTCTAGACCTTAGTGATGTTCAACTTAGGTCTCGAAGGATACTTGAGAAGAGGAAACCTTCTGTGATCATACAAGAACAAGATAATTCTGAGGAAGACTCCCTACGGGTTAATAAAAGTCTTGAGGAAGGTACATCCTTTCAAGGCCAAAACATTGAAAAACTGAAACAAAAAGATCCAATAAGCCCAACTCTAGTATTAGAGCAACCATCCACATCTACTTCTATACCTCCCTTTCCGGAAAGATTACAAATTGACAAAGGTGTAGAAAAACAAATAATGGTGCCTAATTATGATTTCTTGGATGAATGGAGAAATGTTTGCATTAAAATTCCATTATTGCAAGCCATCAAGGAAATCCCAATTTTAGCCAAAACAATAAAGGAGTTGAGTATGAAGACAACAAAGAAAAGAATAAGAGAAACCAAGAAAATTCAACTGGTAGGACAAATAGCAGACATTATGATGGGTAAGATTACTATTCCAAAGTACCTTGACCCAGGAAATCCAGTTGTCAAAGTTCACATCAATGGAATTGAAATTCAAAACACACTCATTGACTTAGGAGCAGCAATAAATATCATGAGTAGACAAATCATGGACAAACTGAAACTTCCTAATCTTCTCTTTACACCCACACTATTACAACTAGCGGATAGATCTGTGATCAGACCAGATGGGGTAATAGAAGATATTCCAGTGTCCCTAGATTCTTGGGAGTACCCTGTGGATTTCATGATCCTGACACCCAAGAATAATCTAGGAGGCCATCCTGTTATACTAGGAAGACCTTGGTTAGCTACAGCTGATGCTTTTATTAGTTGTAGGTCCGGTGATATGTATATTTCTGATGGAAGTTCAACAAAGAAATTTACTTTATATCCTCCAGCTAGGACAATTACAGATCTAGATGACACTCAATGGATAGAGGATGAAGAATATTTGCAACCACTATTCAAAATTTCATAAATTAGTGAAGATAATCAAATTCTGAATACTCTAGAAAATTTTGAATCTTCTCCAGAACACAAACAAGAATCATTTCAAGAGAAATCCAATATTGAGTTCTTGTCATCTAGACAGATGTCTCTTCATTCTATGGACAAATTTGGCAGTTCTATAAGTGAAATTTTTCCAGGTAAAACCTTGAACATAAACAAAAATCTGGAAAAATCTCAACAAGAAGAACTAGTCAAAGTATTACAGAGACATTCTTCTGCATATGCATGGGAATACACCGACATGAAAGGGATAAGTCCCAAGACTTGTACTCATCACATCTATATAGAGGCAAATTGCAAACCAATCAGACAGCCTCAAAGACGGATGAATCCAAATCTTAGGGAAATTGTCAAGGAAGAATTACAAAAATTGTTAAATGTTAACTTCATCTATCCTATTTCATATAGTCAGTGGGTTTCCCCTTTAGTAATTGTACCTAAGAAAAATGGAAAATGGAGGGTGTGTGTTGACTACCGAGAACTGAATAAAGCTACTCTTAAAGACCATTTTCCCTTACCTTTCATAGATCAAGTATTAGACACATTAGCAGGTAAAAAGTACTTTTCATTCCTAGATGGGTTTAGTGGTTACAATCAAATCCAAGTAGCACTTGAAGACCAAGATAAAACCACATTTACTTGTCCTTGGGGTACCTATGCCTACCGAGCATTGCCATTTGGGTTATGCAATGCACCTGCAACATTCCAAAGGGCAGTATTAGGAATTTTTTCTGATCTGATACATGACTGTGTAGAGGTGTACATGGATGATTTTACAGTTTATGGGGATACATTTGAAGAGGCTTTAGAAAACTTGGAAAAGTTCTTAAAAAGATGTCAAGAAGCAAACCTTTCTCTTAGTCATGAAAAATGTTTTATGATGTTCACTGAAGGTATTGTTTTAGGGCACCACATTTCAGGGGATGGGATTAGAGTTGATGAAGCGAAAGTTGAAGTTATTTCTGACCTATCCATTCCAAGTTGTCAAAGAGATGTAAGAAGTTTTCTAGGATTTACGGGGTACTATCGGAGATTTATAGAAAACTTCACCAAAATAGCATCTCCTCTCTTCTAATTACTCACCAAAGATTGTGAATTTAAGTGGACTTCTGATTGCCAGTTAGCTTTTGAAACCCTGAAAACCAAAATTTCTGAAGCACCTATATTAAGGGGACCTAACTGGAAGTTACCTTTTCATATCTCGACAGATGCTTCCGATACAGCTCTAGGAGCAGTATTGGGACAAAAATATTTAATTCCCTATGCCATCTATTATATCAATAAAAATTTGACTCCTGCAGAGTTAAACTATACTGTAACTGAAAAAGAGTTTTTAGCTGTTGTTCATGCCATTAACAAATTTAGACACTATATAACAGGCTATGAAACTTTTATTCACACTGATCATTCTGCCATTAGATATTTAATGAATAAATCAATCACTAATGGTAGAGTTATAAGATGGTTGTTATTATTGCAAGAATTCAACATTACTATTCTAGATAGGCCCGGAAAACAAAACACTGTGGCTGACTTCCTATCTAGAATTCAAAATATCAAAGATGACACTCCGGTTGAAGATCAATTTCCTGATGAATATCTTTTTGCAGTTTCTACTCAAACTCCATGGTTTGCTGATATTGCTAATTATTTAGTTTCAGGAAAGTTTCCTTCAATTATGAATGCAAGGGATAAAAGAAAAAATCATTAATGATAGTGCAAGATATTCATGGGTCGCTAATGAGTTGTACAAGACAGGTTCAGATTTGATCATTAGAAGGTGTGTTCGTGAAGATGAGATGCCTGAAATTCTCAAGGCATGTCATGATGAACCTTGTGGCGGACACTTTGCAGATAAGAGGACAGCCTATAGAATCCTTAATTTAGGATATTATTGGCCATCTTTGTTTAAAGATGCAAGGGAGTATGTCAAAAGGTGTGACAGTTGCCAAAGGGTAGGGAAACCTTCTCCTTCAGGTGAGATGCCATTGCAACCTCAGGTACACATTGAACCTTTTGAAAAATGGGCCTTGGATTTTGTAGGACCTATTAGTCCTCCATCTAGTATTTTCACTCGTTTTGGTGTCCCAAGGGAAATTGTTACATATCAAGGAGCTCAATTTACATCAAGGCTAGTGGAGCAAATGATGGAGAAGTACAAAATCAGACATAGAACATCTACTCCTTATCATCCACAAGCAAATGGTCAAGTGGAATCCACTAATAAAGTTATTGAAGGAATCCTAACAAAGACTGTTCATCTACATAGAAGAGATTGGGTAGATAGGCTTCTTGAAGCCTTATGGGCCTATAGAACTACATGGAGAAACACAACAGGCCATACTCCTTATGAGCTTGTTTATGGGAAGCAAGTTTTGTTTCCTATAGAGTTCCAAATTCAAACATTCAAGATGGCAATTCAGCTAGGACTTGATCTAACGGAGGCACAAAAGCATAGACTGGAGCAAATTAATGAATTGGATGAGATCAGACAAGATGCAGTTCAGAAAACAAGTCTAGTCCAACAGCAAAGGGCTAGATGGCATGACAAGTATATCAAGGAGAAGAAATTTAAAGAGGGTGACTGGGCTCTCTTGTTTGATTCAAAATTCAAGGATTTTCAAGGGAAATTTCAGACACATTGGCTTGGGCCATATGAAATTGTTCAAATTTTTGATAATGGGGCAGTAAAAATCAGAACTATAGATGAAGAGGAGGTCACTTTTCTTGTGAATGGTCATAGACTGAAGATATACCACAAGCCACTCTCAAGAGAAGAGTTTGTCAAGAAGTTCCAAGAAGACAATGATGTGAAGTTAATGAAGAAGATTCTCTCTTCTTCATCAACTTGATTAAATTTTCTGAAGCATTTCTCTTTTGAAAAAAATAAAAATAAATAAATAAATAAAAAAATAAATAAAGGTATAAACATGAAAACCAATCACTGATTGGCATGTTTATACAGAAAAGATAGGGTGAAAATCAGAGTCTCTCTGACACTCTAACTTTTCCCATTTTTTGTTTCTAAGCAGCTGTTATAAAAATCATAAGTTCAGTTCCATAGTACTTATGATTCATTTCATCTCACTTCATTCACTTATCCATCCATACTTCATCTCATCCATCATTCATATTTCACTACATTCCACATCTCATTCATTTCACTCCATCTTCCATTCATTTCATTTTCATATCAAAACATAGAATTTGATATCTTGCTGCAAGTGAATAAAATATGTCATGAATTGTAGTACAGTCCTTATGTTCCTTCATTCCATTTCATGAACTGAATCCATTTCATTCCATTATCCACTTCATACATATCATAATCCATCATTCATTTTCATAACATTTCACCCATACTCCAAAAACATTTCATTTTCATGATTAAAGTGTTCTACAGGAACATTCTGCAGCTCAGTGGACATTCTGCAGCTGATCAGCCTTTCTGCAGCCCGATAGTCTTTCCGCAGCTACAAATCCTGAAGGCATCAACTAGCAGACATCAGAATTACAACAAAGTGACCCAGTGTACTCATGAATCAAAAGCATCAAGAAAATCATGAAGACTCCTCCAGAAATGAGCAGAGAAGACAAAGGCTAAAAAAATCAAATAAAGGGCAGAGGTAACAAATTTAAATTACGATGGCATTTCATAAAAGTTTAGCATGGTTTAGTTGTGGATTATTCGAAAAGTTGTTTTAATTGTTTTTATTGATCAAACACCAAACAAACCCTCTACAGACTTTGTATTAAAATTTTCCATTTCAAATTTCACATCCGATAGCATTTAAGCGGTGAAATGACCAAAGCGTTTGAATTTCCCACGACTCTTAACCAAGTTATTTAATGATGATGATTTTCCCTGCCGTCGTAAAATCCTCCGCCGTCTCCTCAATCATTAATACAATCCCTCCACCTCACTCCACTACTCTATGCCGTGACCATTTACCATAACTTCATTCCGTAGCCGATATTCCATTCCGAAGACAGAGATATTATTATCATTAGGAACAGAGCTAAAGGATAACAACATTGAGCATTGTAAACGCAGAGCAGAGCAGAAGAGGTAAATTTGGAAGTATAACAGTGTGAGGACTCAAAACCACTTGATCCCGAGGACAGATAGCATATCACTGTGGACAAAGTTGGAGCATTTTCATTGTCAACACAGAATTGTGGCCGTGTAGAGTTTAAAGTCTGTTGTTACCAAAAGACAGAGGTGCTAAAATTGAATTCTTTTGCTACCAAAGATAGAGGTGTGGTAGTGATTGAGTTCGAAAACCATTTGTTACCAGAGAAAAAGGTTGATTTTGAAGTCTGTTGTTACTAGAGACAGAGATGTTGTAGTGTTGAATTTGAAGTATACCATTTGCTACTAGAGACAGAGGTGTTTTTCAGTGATTGAGTTTGAAGTCTTTCTGTTACCAGAGCCAGAGGTATTGCACAAAAAGAAATCTGAAGCCATCTCTCACTGCCTATCAGATACATATCAGTTCGAAATTTGAGATTGCTTTCATGATCAAACAGAAGCATATCAGCCAAAGGTTTTGAAGTTGTTGCCACTATAAAACAGAGGTATGTCATTCTAAGAATTGAAGCCATTTTCATTTAGGGCTTGAAGCCATTTTTAATCCGAAGTAAAAGCCATTGTTTTGTGGGTAGAGAAGAGTGTTAATTTGATATTGAAAAATCATGGGTTTCATCGTAAGGACTGAGCCTGTGGGATCAAAATATTTAGAAGGTTACCCACAATGCAAGGAAATGTTACAACAAATAGGATGGCTTCAATTTTTGAAAAAATTTAATGGCTTCCATAAGGAAGTCACTAAAACATTTGCCAGATCATTCCAAGGAACCGAAGTTGAAATAGGGGATGTCAAGTTTACTGTCACTGAAGTTTTTATTGCAGAGGCTACAGGATTGTCCAGAACTGGAGAAAGATGGTTTAAAAATAGGGAATTCCACAATGACTCCTGGAAACAAATTTTAAAATCACCAAACATGGATGTTAGTGTATTCAAGAAAGGAATTCCCAGTACAGCATTGAAAAGCAAATGGAGAAACATACTACTTCTTTTACAAAAAATTGTTACATGTGAGGGTAGATATGGGACATTTTATGTCTACCACATCAGACTAATGATGCATTTTCTGGGAGAAGATTTAAATCTACCATATTTCTTGCATCAAAGTCTAGAGAAAATGGCTTCCTGTGTTCAGAGAAGAATTCAGTTTTTAGAGACAACCCTGTATCATCATGGGTTGGTCAAAATTTTGATTGAGCATCATCTATCTAAAACAAATGATACATGGGATGATTTCTTAATAAGAAATCATTTTGAAGAAGCAAAATAACTATCACCTGAACCACAGCCCACAAAGAGAAGTAGGAAATGGAGGACTTCAAAAGGTAAAATTGACAAACCAGTTCAAGAAAGCAGTGAAGAAGTCATTTTTGAGAAGTTGACTCGAATCAAGAGACAACTTAAGGAAGAGAAGATAATCAAGGAATCTGCTACAGAAAAAGGAGAGGGGTCCTCTCAGCTTAGGAGAAGTCACAGATTAAAGGGAAAACTGAAGAAAACATCAATCAAACAAACAGGGGTAATCAATATTGAAGATGAAGAAACATCCATTGAAGAGGATGATGAAGAAGATTTTTATGAAGGCACCCCTGAAATTGATCCTGCTCAACAGGAAATTTATGATTATGTGGAAACTTTAGAGAGGACAGCTTCAGAAAGCAGAGAGAGAACCCCCAGTCCTCCACTGTCTGAAATTGATATATTGAGGAGGGATAGGTATGAGTTGGAATTGTTGAATAGACACATCAAAAATGAGAATGAAATTCTCAAAGATCAAATCAAGCTCAAAACTGATATGAACTCAACCTTATCCCTGCATATAGACAAAGTGGAGAGGACCAATGAGAAGATGAAGACAAGGAACAAAAAGTTGATCAGAGCACTCACAAACCTCAGGTTCAAACTTGTGATCAGGAAACCCAGAAGGCCTCTAGCTTTCAGACAAAGGAGAAGAAGGGGATTAGATGTCCTTGCAGAAGCTTCTGAATTCATAGGATGATTTGCATGAGGACATGCAAAGAGACAACAGTGGGGGTATGTTGAGCCTCAAATTTGTGCTTTCCTTCACCTCATTTTACCTCATTCTCCCTTGTCCATTTCTATTTTAAACCCAATTGATCAATAAAAATAGTTAAAATTACTTCTAGAATGGTTTACATGACCGACTTGTTGAATTTTGTGATTGTTGCCATTGTTAAGCATTTTGACCGGAACTAGCTGCAGAATGCAGACATTCCGTAGCTAACCGGCGATTCTGTAGCTACCTTCATGTTTGAGTATGTTCCAGGTGGCCTCTTGAGGAAAAACGCATATGGGCATGATCCACGTCGTGCCTACATGGTTTGTTGCTCATCATGGAAGAGGAAATGAATTCTAGGTACGGTTATGCACGTGGGAACACATTTGTGAAGGAAGACTCCTACTAGGACTGTCTCAGTCCAGGTGTCTTTTCTTCTTCACGTAGCCACCTCAACGACTCCTAAGATGATTCGGATAAGGAAAGACATCATTCCTAAATTTTTGTAATTATTGTTACTTGCATTTACTTTATAAACTCTTGAGTAGGCCGAGAGCTTAGTTAGAGATTTTGTGTTAGATTTGCTGCTAGATTTTGTGTAAACTCTGTGTTACGTCTTTGAAGACACAGAGCATTATTTTCAAACTATTGCATCGTTAATGGAGCAGAAAAAATTATCTTGAAGGCGTGATTTAATTTGGAGTTGAATGCCATCAAGTGGTAGAGGGCCCCTGCCCCTTGCACGGATTTCTTTTGCGTAAACTAGATAAGTTTTTCCTAGCTGTCTTTACGTTCTGCATTTGAATTGGTAGTTGTTTTGTTTTATCTACTGTAGTCGTACTCATTCTAGTTCTTCCATAAGAAGACACTCTTCCAACAGACTAAAATGATGAATGTTTAATGACTATGGTATTGTAGGATAGGAGTTAAATTTGTATTTTTTTTTAACTAGCTACTGTAGTCATATTCGTTCCAGCTCTTCCACAAGAAGACACTCTTCCAATAAACTAAAATGATGAATGTTTAATGACTATGGTACTGTAGGATAGGAGTTGAATTTGTATTTGTTTTAACTAGATACTGTAGTTATATTCATTCCAGTTCTTCCACAAGAAGACATTCTTCCAACAGATCATAACAATGAATGATGAATAACTATAGTGCTGTAGGAATTAGTTGTAGTTTTTGCTATTCACTATCACAGTTACACTTGTTCTAATCACTCTTCCACAAGAAGAAATTCTTCCAATACATCCTTAAGAAGTTCAAGACATGACCGTGATAATGAAAGACTTAGTAGTTTGTTTGTACTAAGTATCATCTCTGTTCTTACTCTTAAACGCTTGCCCAAGACATCATAATGACGAGTAGGATATGGATGTGGTAACTTAGTTTTTCATTTGCTTTCTGTTCATTTGCTTTCAATTGCATACCATTACACAGTTAGAATTGTTCTATCCCTTCCAAAAGAAGGAACTCTTCCAAAATATCACTAATGATGAACAAACAGATTGTGTAACCTCATAGAGTAATGCATGTTAGTTAGAATGCTCCGGAGTTTCATTTGCATTTAATTCATGTTCAGTTACTTTGTTTCAAGTTTGATGATGACTTATAGTTCAACATTGTTCTAGTTTAGAAGCATCTTAGGTTCATTCTTAAGTTAACTCATTGCACTTGCATCTCATAGTCACACTGTCATCCTTTTCACAATAGATTACTTTAGTTGTTAGGATTCACAAGACAACCTTCATTATTCACAAACATCTTTTTGTTCTGAAAACTACAAGTGATCCATAACCATAGGAACAGAAGATAACATCACTATAAGGTCTGAAGTATCTCTACAAATTCCTCATCATTTTATAAACAGAGCTCTTCCTCAAAAGAACTACTTTGAAAAGAAACCAATAACTCTTTGAGTATAGGTTCTGAGACATTCAATTAAATTGCAGAATAGAACTAAGAATTAGTCATGGAATAAATGAGCTTAGAATAAAATGTTGCATCATGATAAAATTAGTGTTTAACTGTCTAGTTAGAGAACTTGCATATTTAGTGATCATTTCTCAAGCTTAGTTTGTGTCATTTGTCTAAGAAGTCATCATCAAGCTCTTATTTCTATTCAGTCATAGTTCAGATGTTGCTTCAGTGTTTTTAATTACATATTGCCATTCCATACATTAGGCTCAACTGTGTTTTGACCACCAATTTCTTTCCATTAGTTTTTCTAGGCATTTTCATTGTAAACATAAAACTCCAAAAGACCAAAAACATCATAAATCAACATAAAAGACCAAAAACATCACAAAACACTACACACAACGATGGAAACAAGCACCTAGGTACATATGGTACACTTCACTTCAGCTTTACAAATCCTCGGTTGACAATTAAATGAGTCAGCTTTAGGAGGTTAGATTGAGACCTAACAAAGGTTCACAAGTCTATATTTTGAAAGTTTAGTACACTATGCAGGAGCTCTATTATACACATCACAAAAAAAAAATAAAACACAAAACCATCCTCAATCTGTATGAAGTGCAACAAAACTAAATAAAATTTGGAAAGAGTTCTGTAACCTGCCAATAACTCAATGGGCGAATGATTTCACTCAGAATTAGCCACTGAACGCCATACCCCACCATTCCCAAGCTCATTCCAATAACAAGAAC
The DNA here is from genome assembly GCA_034641835.2 of Pinus albicaulis. Taxonomy (NCBI): domain Eukaryota; kingdom Viridiplantae; phylum Streptophyta; class Pinopsida; order Pinales; family Pinaceae; genus Pinus; species Pinus albicaulis. The sequence continues at coordinate 742,786,374 of CM076576.1, read as the reverse complement.
AGCCCAGGTTGGCAGAAACGCGCAGGCCAGTCCAGAAACCCAGCCCATGACTTTTCCAAGGTCCGAGGCCACAGCCAAACTATTCAGTTGGATTTGATTAATCCCCATAACTTTCTTGAAATCAGAGGAGTAATCAGAAAAATCAAAGTTGGTGCCACTGATGGATTGCAGCCAAATCGCTGCTATAAAACAAGTCCATCGTTTGATGGCCAATAACTTAGTGGGAATCATTGTCAGGTGGGAATCACCTTGCCACTATTATCCATGGCGTTAGGACAACCGAATATCACCACTAAATAATGCCAAGAGGGGTCATCATGAGGCGATACTCATGCCAATCAATAGTTAAGCAATGACCTCCAATACCACAAATTCTATATGGTGCTACTTCCTGACCAGATCACCTAGAAAATAGAGACTTCGTGCATAAATTATTTACTTCCACAAAGTCCTAAATTTTGTCGTGAATCCATGGAACGCAGGGTTGAAAGGAAAGAATAGAGTGGTCTCTCTCATTATCAGGGCGATCCTTGTCCTACTACTTGCAGTATTGATGCCGATATTGTGAGATGCGTCTGAGCTGTTCGTGACTTATTGTGAGATGCGTCGTGAGCTGTTCGTATGATCACCGCTTAATATCAATCGTGACACACTTAATTCAATAAAGTTTTTCGATGGTTGTTCCACATCTTAATTGCCGGTATTGATATTTTCCGAGAAAGACTTCCAAAAGGGATTTCGTCACCTCGAAATCGTATTAACATGATAGGAAATTGATTCATATCGAATGAATGAATGTTGAATACAATTGTGAATGTTCCCATCTCAATCACTAACCATCCGTATTTGTTGACATGTTAATATTTTTGGCTCAAATTAATAACATTTATTAAACAAAAATGATACAGAAATAATTTGATGCAGTCGGAAGGTTCCAAGGTTTAATGTCATTATGAAACAAAAACTTGAACACAATTTTTGATGTGTCGAAGTGTTGAGATTTTCTGTTTTTCATTAAAATAGGCAAAAATCTCAGTAGGTGACAAAAATTAAGAATTAGTTCCTAGATTAGCTCCAGTTTGTTGGGAGGGAGTTAATGCATCCTAAATTTGAGTTGAGAGGATTTATGAGGCAGTTAGATTCTCCTTGCTATAAAACAGGTATCCATACGTTTGTTTTGGAGAGGGTGTGTGTGTGAATTATGTAACTTTCCCGTTTGAATTAATAAAGACCGCCAACGCCCAGTGGGGGACGAGCCTGTGAGGTTTGGGTGAACCCACGTTAAAAACCGTGTTCTTTATGTGCTTGATTTTCTCAGTGTTAATTGTTTAAATGGTTTTATGTCAAAGTGAATCTCAACAATTGGTACCTGAGCATCAAGTTTATGAGCGCATGCGAGGAGGGCACTATTCAACCTGCGCGGTGAAGGTGGAGCTGCGTTCATAACGTTGAAGCTGTATACCTGCGTGCAGTTTTTTGTGTATGCGTGGAGCTAGACAGCGTTGAATGGCGGCGTTGAAATTCATTTGCTGTACTGGAGAGGCATCAATGACACGGAATGCCGGTATTTAAACAGCGCTGCGAAAGTCTGCGTGGGAGCGTTGAATGGCAGAGCCGAGAGTCTGTTGGTGATAAATCCGCGTGGGAAGTTGACTTGACCGAGAGCGCTTACAGTGTTATCATATGGTATTGCTGTAAGTACTACAGCGCTTCTTCAGATGTATTAATCAGAAAACGGATGTGAAGAATCGTTTTTTTTTGTGGTTTAATTAAAGCGATTTTTTTTTTGGATAGTCGATTTAAAAAAGAATAAGCCGTTTTTGAATTTCATAAATCGATTTGGAAAAACAAAAAGTCATATATATATAATCGATTTTTATATATCGATTTGTATTTTAAATCGATATACATGTTTCTTGTAATCGATTTTATTTAAAAGATTTGAGTGGTGGACTTTTTTTAAAATCGATATGTAAAGAATTTTGAAAAATAAGGTGAAGTATAAGGTGGGCTTTTATGCCATTATATTTAAAAGGGTGAAGTATAAGGTGCACTTTTTTTTGTAAAAGTTTTTTTAAATCGATTTGAAATTTGTTTTTTTTTTTAATACCATTTGGATATGGTATGAAAGAAAGGTGAAAGTTTTTTTTTAAAAAGCAGTGAGAGGCACTTAAAGGAAATGCACTTAAAGGAAGGCAAGGGCAATTTTTTTTAAAGGCATTTTTTAATTAAAAGGGCATTCTTTATTTGAAAATTGGTTCTGGAGATTACTGTGTTTTTTGCTGAAACAAGATGGCGAAAACTCAAAATGCCCGGTTTGAAATTGAGAAGTTCAATGGCAAAAACAACCTCGAGATCTGGAAGGTAAAGATGCATGATCTCCTGGTACAACAAGGCGTGGCGAAAGCGCTGTTGGGGAGGAGCAAAAGGCCTTCTTCCATGACGGAGGATGAATGGGTTGAGTTGGATGACAGAGCTCTGAGCGCAATTCGGTTATGCCTGGCAGATGACGTTCTGTTCAACAGTGTGTCAGAGAAGACCGCCGCAGGCTTGTGGATAAAGCTCGAGAAGCTCTACATGACGAAGTCCTTGACAAATCGGATTCTCCTGAAGCGGCAGCTGTAGAGTTTGCGGATGAAGGAAGGTACCTCGGTTACTGACCATCTGAATGTTTTCAATACTCTATTGGTACAATTACAAAGTCTAGATGTAAAACTTGATTCAGAGGATAAGGCAATAACTCTATTGTGTACATTACCTGAATCGTGGGATCACTTTGTTACTTCCATAAGCTTCAGTAATGCAGCTATCCTTGAGTTTGACGATGTGGTTGGAGCCATGTTGTCTGAGGAGACGAGGAAGAAGTCGAATGCTGACACCTCTACATCAGAGGCAATGATGGCTAGAGGTCGTTCAAGAGAAAGACGCTCTGGTAAGCGCAGCGATTCGCGTTCAAAGTCGAAAGGGAAGAAGAGAAAAGTAAAGTGCTGGTTTTGTGGCAAATCGGGGCACTTGAAGAAAGACTGCTGGAAGAGACAACAAAAAGAGAAGAAAGGAGACTCTTCGACAGAGAATAAGGAGGCAAATGCGACAGATATAGGTTCGGCATCTGGTTCAGGTATGAGCGACGAAGTATTGTCTGTTAATATGTCAAATCATGATCAACATTGGTTGTTAGATTCTGGTGCATCAAACCACATGTGTATTCATAGAGAATGGTTTAAGACGTATAGATCAGTTAATGATGGAGTCGTGTACATGGGTAATGATGTCACATCTAATATTGTTGGGATAGGAAGTATACAACTGCAAATGTTTGATGGCACAACTAAATTGTTAACAGATGTAAGACATGTTCCAGACTTAAGAAAAAATCTAATTTCACTGGGAGCACTTGACACAAATGGATATAAAATTGTAATTCAAGGTGGAGTTATGAAAATATATAAAGGTATTTTACTAGTAATGAAAGCTAAGAAAGTAGGAAATCTGTTTCAGTTAGAAGGAAGAACAGGGTCAGTTCATGTGTCTACGGTGTCTGAACATGACAGTAGTTTCATTCGCCTATGGCATCAAAGGTTGGGCCATATGAGCGAAAGAGGGTTGAAAATTTTGGCTGATCGCAAATTACTTCCTAATCTAAGGTCTGGAAAGTTAGATTTCTGTAAGCATTGCTTGTTTGGAAAACAAAGTAAACAAAAATTTAAAACAGGAAAACATACTAGTAAAGGCATACTTGATTATATTCATTCAGATGTTTGGGGTCCAGCCCCTACAGCGTCATATGGTGGCTCGTCGTATTTTGTATCATTTATTGATGACTTTTCTAGGAAGGTGTGGGTCTACATGTTGAAAAGGAAGTCTGATGTTTTTTCAGTTTTCAAACAGTTTAGAGCATTGGTAGAAAACATCACTGGTAGAACAATAAAGTGTTTAAGAACTGACAATGGTGGTGAGTTTACTTCCAAGGAGTTTGACAGCTATTGCAAGGATGCAGGGATCGAGAGACATAAGACCACGGTTTATACTCCTCAGCAAAATGGAGTTGCTGAACGCATGAACAGGACTCTTCTAGAGAGAGCAAGGAGTATGCTGAGTAACGCCGGGTTGCAGAAGGAGTTGTGGATGGAAGCAGTGGCAACAGCTTGTTATGTGATAAACCGATCTCCATCGACGGCGATAGACTGCAAAATTCCGCAAGAGGTATGGAAAGGACACCCTTGTGATTATTCTAAACTCAGAGTGTTTGGTTGTGATGCATATGCTCTAGTGCCTAAACATCAACGAACTAAGTTAGATCCAAAGTCTAAAAGGTATATCTTTGTTGGGTATGGTGTTGGAACAAAGGGATATAGATTGTGGGATCCTACTACCCGCAAAATCATCATCAACAGAGATGTAAAGTTTGATGAATCCTCTCTTGTATAGTTAGATGTAGATAGAAAATTGAAACAGGATGATGTATTTGACTTTCAGCACATTCAGTTTGATAGCACTTCTAATGATAGTCATGATGACCATAGTTCAGATACTAGTCATGAACAGGTTTCAGAACATGAACAGGGTTTCGGTTTAGATCATGAACAGGTCTCAGATACTGATCGGCAAGAAGTTCCTACAGATGGTAGTCAGCCAGAAACATCCTTAAGGAGGTCGACAAGAATCAAACGGCCACCGAGAAGGTATGATGATTATGTTACTTCAGTTGCATTTACTGCTAATGACAATGAACCTATGTGCTATCAGGAAGCAATAGAAGGTTCGAATAGTGACAAGTGGAAAGCAGCCATGAAGGACGAAATGATGGCCTTGAGTAAGAACGGCACGTGGGATCTGGTTGAGCTTCCGAAAGACAGGAAAACTGTGGGGTGTAAATGGGTTTACAAGCTGAAAAGGGGTGTGAATGATACGGAGGAAAGGTACAAAGCGCGACTGGTTGCAAAAGGGTTTTCTTAGAAAGCAGGCATTGACTTTCATGAGATTTTTTCACCAGTGGTTAAAATTGTTTCAATTCGAATTGTGTTAGCTTTAGTTGCTTTGTTTGATTTAGAGTTACAACAACTAGATGTTAAGACTGCTTTTCTACATGGAGATCTAGATGAGGAAATTTATATGGAACAACCGGAAGGGTTTGTTCAACATCGCAATAAGAAATTTGTCTGCAGGCTCAAGAAGTCATTATATGGCCTGAAGCAGTCGCCTCGGCAGTGGTATAAGAAGTTTGATTCTTTCATGTTGAGTCCGAAATATGTTAGAAGTGAATATGATCATTGTGTGTATTTCAAGCAATTGAAAAATGGCATGTTCATTATCTTAGTGTTGTATGTTGACGATATGCTTTTAACAAGCAAAAGCATTGATGAAATCAACAGGTTGAAGACTCAGATGGCAAGGACATTCGATATGAAAGATCTAGGAGCAGCAAGACAGATTTTGGGCATGGAGATTTTCAGAGACAGGAGTAATGGTAAGCTGTGGCTATCACAATAGAAGTATGTTGAGAAGATACTTTTGAGGTTTGGTATGAACAATGTGAAGCCTGTGTCAGTCCCTTTAGCTTCCCATTTTAAGCTTTCTTCCATTTTATGTCGTAATACAGATGAAGAAAAGGATTATATGTCTCGAATTCCATATGCTAATGTAGTAGGATGTTTGATGTATGCGATGGTTTGTACTCGACCAGATATTTCACATGCAGTTGGGGTTGGCAGCAGGTACATGGAAAGTCCGGGTAAAGAACACTGGTTAGCAGTGAAATGGGTGCTTCGGTACTTGAGAGGCACAAGTAGTTATTGTATCACTTACAATAAGAGTAGTGAATTTGTTTGCGGATATGTTGATTCCGATTTTGCAGGTGATTTGGATAAGAGAAGATCAACTTCAGGGTACGTCTTTACCCTTGCAGGTGGAGCTATCAGCTGGATGTCAAAGCTACAGAACATTGTTGCTTTATCCACTACTAAAGCAGAATACATTGCTGCTTCTCATGCTTGCAAAGAAGCGATTTGGTTGAAAGGTTTGTTTGGTGAATTTGGTAGGTTGCAGGACAACATCAAGTTATTTTGTGACAGTCAAAGTGCAATACATTTGGCTAAGAATCCGGCCTATCATAGTAAATCAAAGCATATACCGATCAAGTACCATTTTGTAAGACAAGTTATCACTGAAAGGGGAGTCTCTCTTGAAAAGGTGCATACAAAGGAAAACTGTGCAGACATGTTCACGAAACCAGTTTTGTTAGAGAAGCTATGCTGGTGTTTGGCTTCTCTTGGCTTGCAGAAGAGATAAAATAATAATAACAGGGCATCAGGCTAATTGTTGTCAAGGTGGAGATTGTTGAGATTTTCTGTTTTGGATAAAATAGGCAAAATCTCAGTAGGTGACAAAAATTAGGAATTTGTTGCTAGATTAACTCCAGTTTGTTGGGAGGGAGTTAATGCATGCTAAATTTGAGTTGAGAGGATTTATGAGGCTGTTAGATTCTCCTGCTATATAACAGGTCTCCATACGTTTGTTTTGGAGAGAGTGTGTGTGAATTATGTAATCTCCTGTTTGAATAATAAAGATTGCCAATGCCCTGTTGTGTGGACGTAGCCCAGGAGGTTTGGGTGAACCACGTTAAAACCTCGTGTTCTTTATGCTTGATTTTCTGTCAAAAGTTAATTGTTTAAATGTTTTAATATGTCGTGTTAACTCCAACAAGATGGGTTCCTGCCTACAATTGTTTAAAACAAAAACTTGCAATACAAATTTTGATGTGCTGGAAAACGCTGTAACACTATGATTATGCACAAATCACAGTTCAAACAGGTGATTCTAACCAATTCAGTAAAATTAATTTAAAAAATGAAAAATTAAATTACATATTAAATTTGATCAATCTCTATTAATATTTTGTTAATAAATATTTAAAACTAAACAACATATTAGAAATTTGGCTTCCTTAATCCATAACAATGTATAGAATCTTTCAGTAAAAATCACATCAAAGCAAATTCTATACAATAACATCTTTCCATACAAAATTTGAATTCATGTAATTTTCACCAAAAAACTTTATACACTAAACAACATATTAAATTTTCCATCAACCAATCTCCGTTAATATTATAAATAAATATCTAAAATTAAACTACACATTAAATTATAATTGCACACATCCACTCGTCTCGACTAATATTGTAAATAAATATCTAAAATTAAACTAGACATTAAATTATCTATCCACCTGTCTCCACTAATATTTTAAATAAATATCTCAACATATCAACCCGTCTCCACTAATATTTTAAATAAATATCTCAACATTTGGAACTTCTCTAGTAAACCGAAACTTGGAATATCACAACCGAATTTATTAAAATTGGCTTAGATTGGGGTTTCCTTAAATTAGTTTTAATTAAAATTGGCTTGTCAATTCGCAACGTGAGATGGATTATGGGTTGTTTGAAGTTTGTCAATTTAGCTATTTTAATCATTGGCCTACCAACACAGTGTTTTCAGGTACAAAGAACACTTCGAAAAATTGGAGCGGTTAGAGATAAAAGAAAGATAGTAGGGTTAGAGTAGCTAGAAAGTTAACAATTAACCATCTACTATTTGTTGATAATCTTATTTATGATGGACAATCTACTAAGGAAGAGTGGGAGATAATACACAAGATAACCATATCTTTTGGTCAGGCATCCAGACTATTTATGAATGTAGGGAAGTCATTACTGAATGGAAAGGAGGAGGAGTCAGAAAGGTTAGGAGAGATCACGAACCTTTTCGGGGTAAAGCGTGTGGCTTTCGAGGAGGGATTTTCATACTTGGGATTTTTCTTGAAACCCAATGTGTATGGCAATGAGGATTGGGTGTGGCTAACAGAAAGATTCCATAAGAAACTAATAGGTTGGAAACAAAGAAGCCTCTCTGTTCTGCAAAATCTTACCAAGATAGGTGATCAAGAGGATTGATGATATTATGGCTCACTTCCTATGGGTGGGTGTACAACAAAAGAAAATATTCATTTGATATGCTGGTCTGACATTTCCCAGCTGTCGGATTTTCTGATAAATACTAACACACAGTGAGGAATAAAATTTCCTTTGTCAACACAGAGATTTCATAAACAAACTTTGCAGATGAAGCATAAAAACAAATCATACATAGTGGAGAACAAAAACTCTGTCTTGGCATTCAATGATTTACATCTATTACAAACATCAGAACTACTGTTTTGGTTTTCTCCTTTCTCTGCTCCACTACAGTATTACACATAGTTTATTACTCTCACACTCTCGGCATACACAACATTACACTCTACCATCTATTTGTATTGTAAACATATATTCATATATGTTTACAATACAAGTCATAAAAAAAATAACCTAAGTTTTAAACTTTATGAAATAAAACTATATGTCGCGACGTATTACAAAACCATATAACGACGAAAAACATTACAAAATACATTGCGATATATTTATTGTATCAAACTTTGCGCCGGGTGACGTCAACATCAGATGGTGCGATAAAGGAATGCGAAAACCTTTGCGATGGTTTATCGCATCGATTAAAGTGCCTGCTGATTGTGCAGCTAAAACTTGCGACGATGCGCCATTGGTTGAGGGCTGGTGAGTTGGCATGGTGGGGTCATAGTTATCACGTGATTACGAAGGGACGGTGACATAGGCGTGGAATGGCGCGATACGCATTTGATTGGCTGTGGGTTGGATGGCATGGCAATGGCGGGGTCCACTCATCACGTGGGTTCGGAGGACCGATGACGTAGACACCAGGGCTTGCGATAAGCGCCCATTGGTCAATGGTGGTGTGACGTGGACTGGAGGGGTCCACAGAAGCTTACGTGGAGTGGTTTAAATTCAAAAAAAAAAAAATGTGGCATTAAAGTGGTTGGTGAATGGTTTATGGCGCAGAGGTAGCGTGGTTTTAAACCACGATTTGCAAATCAGAAAGGGTTACGACCATGTAAAGAAAATCGCTGCTACAAGAGGTATTAAACATAAAATTGAATGCACAGGTTGAGTGCAAAACCAAAAAAAAAGAAATTGCTGCTGCTCCTATCCTTTGTCTTCAAAGAAAAATTGATGTTCCTAACCTTGTTTATCCAAATTACAGTTGGGGTTAATTTCCAACACTCCCCCTTAATCACAATTGCAGCTATCTTGAATTTCCAGACATTTTCTGAGATAATTAAAACTTTTCTGCCCCAATGGTTTCGTCAATATATCTGCAAACTGTTCTTATGTTCTACAATGCTTCAGAACAACTTCTCCATTGTTCATGAATTCTCCGATGTAGTGATACTTTGCATCAATGTGTTTTGTTCTTTTATGAAACATTGAATTTTTGGATAAAGCTATTATTGAGCTATTATCACAATAAACTGTTGTACCTTTTATTTGTTCATGGCACAAATCTCTTAACATTCTTCTCATCCATACTGCTTGACATGTTGCTGCTGTAGCTTCCACATACTCTGTCTCTACTATTGATAAAGCCACAATTGGATGTTTCTTAGAAGCCCATAAAATGGCTCCTAATCCCAAATGAAAAACATATTCAGAGGTAATTTTTCTGTCATCTATACTTTCAACCCAATCACTGTCAGTATATCCAATTAATTCAAAATTTTTAGAAGAGGTGTATAGAATACCATACCCCTTCGTTCCTTTCACATACCTTAGAATTCTCTTTGCTACTTGCCAATGTGCCTCCTTTGGCCTCTCCATAAATCTGGAAATTAAACTCACAACATGCATAATATCTGGCCTAGTTGCAGTCAAATACATATGGCTGCCAACTATGCTTTTGTACAAAATTGGATCTACATCCTTGCTGCTGTCTTCTTTGCTCAGTTTCAATCCCATCACTGTAGGAGTTATTGCTGCTTTGCAATCTTGCATGTTAAATCTTTCCAAAAATTCTTTCACATATTTTTCTTGAGAACAAAAAAATTTATTTTCATTTTGCTCTACTTCTATTCCTAAGAAGTATCTCAGCAATCCCATATCAATCATCTCAAATTCTTCTTTCATGACTGTCTTAAAATTTTCAATGAGGTAAGCATCATTACCTGTGAATATCACATCATCAACATATAAAACAACAATCAACATCTTACCATCCTTTTCTTTGATGTATAATGTGGGTTCTCCTTCACATTTCTCAAACCCATTGTCTGGTATATATGCATCTATTCTACTGTATCATGCTCTTGGTGCTTGTTTTAGCCCATACAAAGCCTTCTTCAATTTGCATACCTTGTGATCTTGGCCTTCTTTTTTATATCCTAGAGTTTGTTCAACATAAACCTCTTCCATCAATACTCCATTTAGGAATGCTGATTTCGCATCCATTTGGTAAACTTTCCACTTATGCTGTGCTGCTATGGACAACTCTTCTCTTACTGTTTCCATTCTTGCAACCGGTGCAAAATTTTCTTCAGAGTCTCTTCCTTGTTGCTGCTTATAGCCTTTGACAACAAGTCTGGCCTTGTGCCTTTCAATCTTACCTTCAGCACTTCGTTTGGTCTTATAGACCCATTTTACTACAATCACTTTCTTACCTTTTGGGAGATCAACTAATTCCCATGTATTTTTCTTCTCTATTGCATTCATTTCTTCATCCATAACATCTATCCATTTCTTATCTTTTACTGATTCTTCAAAATGAATAGGATATTCTATATGACAATACAATGCAAATAAAGAGTTCATACCTTCATTGGTTGCCTCTTGTTCATAGATTTCATTTAAACTTCTGAATCTGGTTCTTCTTTCACTTCCTGAACTTGTGCTTGTAGAAGCACTCAAATCTGCTCCTTGTGATGTGCTTCGAGAAACACTCTCATCACTTCTCAAGGGTGTTCTTATACCAACTTGTGGTGTCCCTTGTTGTGCTTGTGTTGGTGGAGGAGGTGTTATCAATGAGGGACTTCTTTCTGCCATTTCTTCCTCATCATTTTCTTGAGAAAAACAAGTTTTTACATTCACTGTTTTCTCAATGCTTCCAACCCAAGCTTCTTCCTTAATAAAATGCACATCTCTTCTTATCATAAACTTCTTTGTGGATGGGTTATGTAATATGTATACCTTTGATTCATCACTGTAACCAACAAATATACTCTCATGTGGGTGACAAATTGTTTTATGCCACTCCATGCTTTTTCTGGAACTCTTTTCATCACACTCTTTGTTGGACATCTATTCAAAACATATTCTACACAATGTACAACTTCAACCCAAAATTCGTTTGGAAAATGTTTTGCCTTCAACATACTTCTTACCATATCCATGATGGTTCTGTTTTTTCTTTCAGCAACTCCATTTTTCTGAGGTGTAGACCTTGCTGTAAATTTCTTATGAATCCCATTTTCTTTGCAAAAACGCAGAAAATATTTGGAGATTGTAATATTCCAAAATTTTCCTACAATAATTTGGAATATTAATTTTTGTTGATTTCACCGAGGAGGAGAATAAATGGGTAAGGAGGCCCATGCATAATGATAATCTCAATAAAATCCCTCATAGTATGAATGGGGATCATATTTGGAGTTGGTTTTCACACCCTCATGTGTGAATAGGGTCATTTGCAAGTGGACAAGGTCAAGTTTGACCAAGTCAACAACGTTGGGATAAGAGGTGGAGAAGAGGGTTATTTGGTGGAGGAAACCCTAAGAGGAGTGGGACCCATGGAGAGGGGCTTTCATTTGTTTAAAAGGAGGGCAAGGCAACCATTGTTTCTCATGTCATGGATTATTTATCTCATTGTCTTTTCAGACATTGTGCATTCTTTGCTGTTTAGCAAGAGTTACTAGAGGAATTCCTGTTTAGGATTCCTTCTCCTTCTTGAGAGGCCCCTTGAGGGATTGTTCTTCATTCTCCACATTCCTTGGCTCAAGGCCAAATAATCCTCCTCCAGGATAGCGTTATTGCTGCAACAACATAATTCTGTGTTGTAGGGTGTTGCAGTGGAGGACCTCAACACCATTTCCGGAGCTAATTTTTAGAGGAGGGAGTCTCCATTCCTTTGGGAAGCTAGTGAGGAAGGGTTCAACACTTATTTCAGATCTTGGCATCAGGCCAACTCTTTCCCTTGCCCCTATAGTGCAGTTACATCCAGTAACTGCGTTATTTTTAGTGAGCATTTGCAGTGGGGCTCTTGCAGATTGCTTGGAGGGTGAGATCTTAGGTGAGAGGATCAACCTTTCACTCTAGAGATCCATTGGAGAAGATCTTGTCATTGGTTGCAACATCTTCAATCTTCTCCACTTATTTCCAGTTCTTGAGTTGCTGCTGCTACCCAGCAACTCCGACATTTTGCAGGTTTTGTGTATTATAGCCAATCCTTCTAGGATTGACTTGAGGTAGTATTTGGGAGCTGAGATCTTCACTCCCAATGTTGTATTGGGCCATATATTGATATATCCATGTATATGACATATGTAGCATACAGTTGCTCTTATAAAACTGCGCTGTCATAGCTTGGACACATTTGTGTAGCAGTGGTTTCATCATGATTTATGTACTTGTCTCTTGAGGCTGAGTATTGCTTATATTGAGTAGCATTTTCCTCAAGATCTTGCATTCAATTGTTGCTGCTATTTCTTAATAAGATAGCTATGGATTTATCTCATGTTTTTATGAGCTGAGTGTTGCTGCTACTCCATTGTTGTGTTTACATATTGCTGGGTCTCCAACTTTAGAATATCTTGAGATATTCTCATTGTTGTAGCATTTTCTCGATTTGGAATATTATAATCGTATCAAAGCATAATCTTGGCTCAGCCTATGGATCTCAGCGATTATGCTGTCAAGGAGAGAGAAAATGAAGACTCCACTATGTGGAGAGAAAAAGGAAGATAAGCTTACCAAGCTTCTTCCAAGATCTGTATAGAGCATTCATGAAGAATTCGAGAAGATAAGGAGGGAGATATGTACAGGATCTCCAAGAGGGTTTGAAAATGAGTCAAACTCTAGTTTTTCTTATAGGGAGTGTGAGCATGCATCCACACCCTATGAGGCACAACGCAGTCACATGGCCAGCTTTGCGATAAGAGGAAAAGGAGAAGGAGGAATGCCGAAGAGAGAAACTCTTAGTGGTTTCTTGCATGAGTATGAATCTCAAACTCAAAATTTTAGAGACCATACTACTTTTCAACGTTTTGAAAGATCATGGTGAGGAGAAGCAAGCAACACAATGTGGATAGATTTCTTCTATCTATCTTTAATGGTTCCCCTACATGTTCAACCAGGGCTTGGGTGGAAGAGATAGACACCTTTTTGCAGCAACATCAGATTCCCAAAGATGAAGCCATCAGAGTAGCAGCACTGCACTTTGGAGGTAAGGTCTATGCATGGTGGTTATTTGAGTCCTTTACTTTAAAGAATGACAATACTTCTTCCTATGCAAGGTTCATTAAAACTTTGATGGAAATATTTGGTAGGGAGAATTCTGAAACACATGTGGAGGAAACAAAAACATCTAAATAAACAAAACCCTTGCATGTGATGGAAGAAACCTTAGACTCAAAATTATTTTTGGGGACCATGAAGGAGGCTGATATCTTGCATGATACTTTGTTGGAGGCAAGGCTTTCATCTTGTATTTTGGCACAAGGAGTAAAAGAGATCCCTTTTCCAAAAGAGGATCCAATCATTGGAGGGTTGCCCACTCATGTTGAGGAGTCTAAGGGCAACAACGCTGGAATTTCTAGAGTTTATTTAGCACCTCATGCAGAGGGAGGAGGAGCTCTTGCTCCCACTAGAGGGATTCTTGCATATTTGCAAGGAAGTCCCCAGGATCTCATACATGGAGGTCTCGGCACAATCAATAAGCATCATTATTGTGCAGCATTGCAACTAGAAGGAGGAGGAAGGGAGGAAGAGCAACATCATGTGATGAGAGGCACACACCCTTCTCTATTTCAGAGAGCTAGTGCAAAGAGGAGGTAGACTATATTGCACTGTGAGAGCAAGGGAAAGGTTTCCCAACCATATGTGTAGTCCACTCTTGACATTGATGTCTCATTGCATAGAGGCATTCCACTAGGGAGGCCACCAGATCTATCATTGATGAAAGACATCTTGCCTTTGGATTCACCACTCTTGGATTTTGGAGAGGTGAAGAGTTTGGAGGAGAAATTCAGTATGAGGGATGTCAAAGTAGCAGGTAGCAACATGAGTAGAGTTTCACATGCCAGATCACCAACGCTGTCTCTGAGGAGGATTGATCCTTACTGGAGACCTCAGATCTTAGTAGAGTACTCCAAGGATCTTGGTGCATGCATGGTTCTTGATGACCTGGATGGAGATGATGAGTATATGGTGGATGATATGGTCATCTATTCACATGGCAGAGTCTTCTTGACTAGAGATTCTAGTCTCAAGGAGAAGCTGCTGCATGTAGCACATGAGTACTTCTTTTCCATGCATTCTGATGCATATCTTGCCTTGGTAGAGGAGTTCATTTGCGAGGGAATTCAGCAAGACATATTATAGCATATGGAGAGATGCATATCCCAGATGATGATGGTGAGGATGTCACAGCCACCTTCCTACTCATTGGGAGTAAGGGGGAATTTTAAGTTGAGCCATTTCAGCTCAAATCCTCAAGTACACAATGGAGGATGTAAAATTTCACCTTATGTTTTGTACTTCCTGTTTTCTTAGGAGCAGCATATTGTCCCAAGGAGGATTATTTCTTCTTGCATATTATATAATGAAGTACTTGAAGCCATTTCTAGCATTGAGATTGGCTATCTCATTGGTGTTTTGTGGGGAAAGCCACATGATTTATGGTGTGCACCATTGACACCCTTTTGTACTTTCATGCTTATATCTTGTAAAATGATTGTGGCAGCAAACAAGTGGCTGGTAAAGCACTTGTTATTTCTCATTCTAATGCAGGCAAAGAATGCACTGTGTTGGTTCCATGAGTGGAACTATGATTCACTCTCTGGTTTTCATTTGGAAACTTGTTCTTATAGTACTATGCTTCCATGTATTGCTGGTATCTCTATGTTCATGGGAAGCTTTGATTGGAGAGTGGGCTTGAGACTGAGGATGCCCATTGGGAGCATGATTATCCCTACTATACATGTTGTACATTTTAGGAGGGACCATGGGCCAACCATGAATGCCACATTACATTTCTTTCCTTCTTGTGGGAGGAACCACTTGAAAACCTTGAGGAGGCACTCCATGGATCATAAGGAGATGGAGGAGTTAGCACATTAAACTCTTTTCCCTTTGAGGATGAGGGGAGACTCTTCTATGAGCCACTCCATTTATATGAGCAAAACATATTGTAAGAGTATTGTTGATTTGCATAGTAACTTGTCTATATGTATGCATCTCTTAACCATATATGTGCAGGGATTTGCTGAAAGAAGGAATATCCTTCCTTCTAGATTTTATGGTCTACATAAGGCCATTATGGATGATCACTCCCTAAGAGGATATGGGGAGGGGATTTCTTATGGAGAACATACTCACATTGCACATGACATCGTTTACTTTCTCCAGGAGATTGGGGCAGCAAGCAAATGGTGGGGAAGCCACCCATCATTTCATTTTCTATGGCAGTTGAGAGTCAAACTGTGCTGGCTACATTTGAGGGACCATTTTCCTTCTCCCTTACTTCACATGGAAGCCAACATGATTCTCCTTATGGTTCCCTTGGTTGATATTGCTAAAGCTTTTCTTGGGAGCATGATTGGAGGAGAGACACATTGGGTGAATGTGTCCTTGGAGGGAGAGAACTCCCACACACTTTGCACTACATGTTCTAGAGGGAGCATGGGAGATGGTATGGCCACTAAAAAAACTCATTTGTTTCCTTATGAGGTGAGCCATATGAGGAATGTGATGCCATATGATGATGACTTCCAACTCATCACATATGAGATGATTGGGCCAACATGTTTCATAACATTGGAGGAGAGATCCTTAGAGGTCTAATCTCCATCTTGCCATTTGAGGGCAATGTCATTACATCCCAGGATAAACATACACTCTACACTTATCCTAAGTGGAGAGGAGGACAACGTGGGGTAGGCCATTTTGTCTACCAGGATCATATTTTTAGCCCACCTACATTGCCGGAGCCAGAGGTGGAAGATGACTTTCAGGAGTTGCCATGTTGGGAGGTAACTCATTTTGCATGGATGATTGCTTGGGGGATGGAGGATACACATGAGGAAGATGTTCCTAAACACATCATAGAATCCATGCCTTGAGAGGAGGCTTTCTAGTTCTGTCCTTGCAGTTGCTTGAGGACAAGCAACATTTGGGAGGGGAGGACTGTAATATTCCAAAATTTTCCTACAATAATTTGGAATATTAATTTTTGCTGATTTAACCTAGGAGGAGAATAAATGGGTAAGGAGGCCCATGCATAATGATAATCTCAATAAAATCTCTCATGGTATGAATGGGGATCATCTTTGGAGCTGGTTTTCACACCCTCATGTGTGAACAGGGTCATTTGCAAGTGGACAAGGACAAGTTTGACCAAGTCAACAACGCTGGGATAAAAGGTGGAGAACACTTAGAGAAACAATGCAGTATGAATGGGAAGAAGGTTATTTGGTGGAGGAAACCCTAAGAGGAGTGGGACCCATGGAGAGGGGCTTTCACTTGTTTAAAAGGAGGGCAAGGCAGCCATTGTTTCTCATGTCACGGATTATTGATCTCATTGTCTTTTCAGACATTGTGCATTCTTTTCTGTTTAGAAAGAGTTGCCGGAGGAATTCCTCTTTAGGATTCCTTCTCCTTCTTGAGAGGCCTATTGAGGGATTGTTCTTCATTCTCCATATTCCTTGGTTCAAGGCCAAAGCATCCTCCTCTAAGACAACGTTATTGCTGCAGTAGCATAATTATGTGTTGTAGGGTGTTGCAGTGGAGGACCTCAACACCATTTCCGGAGCTGATTTTCAGAGGAGGGAGTCTCCATTCCTTTGGGAAGCTAGTGAGGAAGGGTTCAACACTTATTTTAGATCTTGGCATCAGGCCAACTCTTTTCCTTGACCCTACAGCGCAGTTTCATCCAATAACTGTTTTATTTTTAGTGAGCATTTGCAGTGGGGCTCTTGTAGATTGTTTGGAGGGTGAGATCTTAGGTGAGAGGATCAACCTTTCACTCTAGAGATCCATTGGAGAATATCTCGTCATTGGTTGCAGCATCTTCAGTCTTATCCACTTATTTCTAGTTCTTGAGTTGCTGCTGCTACCCAGCAACTCCGACATTTTGCAGGTTTTGTGTATTATAGCCAATCCTTACAGGATTGACTTGAGGTAGTCTTTGGGAGTTGAGATCTTCACTCCCAATGTTGTATTGGGCCATATATTGATATATCCATGTATTTTACATATGTAGCATGTAGTTTCTATTATAAAACTGCGTTGTCATAGCTTGGACACATTTGTGTAGCTGTGGTTTCATCATGATTTATGTACTTATCTCTTGAGGCTGAGTATTGCTTATCTTGAGTAGCATTTTCCTCAAGACATTGTATTCAATTGTTGCTGCTATTTCTTAATAAGATAGCTATGGATTTCTCTCATGTTTTTATGAGTTGAGTGTTGCTGCTGCTCCATTGTTGTGTTTACATATTGCCGGGTCTCCAACTTTAGAATATCTTGAGATATTCTCATTGTTGTAGCATTTTCCTGATTTGGAATATTATAGAGATATATTATCCTCCTCTATCAGTTTTGAGAACTTTTATATGCTTCCCACTTTGATTCTCAACAAGAGATTTAAAGTGGTAGAACTTTTCAAATACTTCACTCTTCAACTTCAGGAAATATATCCATGTTTTTCTTGTGTAATCATCAATAAAAGGTAGCATATAGTGGTTACCTACTAATGATGGTGTTTTCATTGGTCCACACAAATCAGAATGGACTATTTCTAAGGGTGCTTTTGTCCTTATACTCATTCCTGATGGAAATCTTTCTCTGTGTTGTTTTCCCAAGATGCAGCCTTCACATAGGCTAATTTAGGCCTCCAAAGTTGATATGTCCAAATATGAAATGCCACAACCGGTTTTCATCTTTTTCTTCTCTTTTGTAAGTCTCTTGAGTTACAGCTTCCATTGCAACTCCTTTCTTAAAATCTACTCTCATCTTGAGAGGAAACATTCTATTGCTTGCTATCTTCACTTGTGCAATTCTTTGATTGCTTGGTGGTATGTCCATGATGGTACATACATCATCTTCAAAGAATACATTGTAGCTCTTTTGAATGAGTTTTCCAATGCTCAAAAGGTTACACTTCATACTAGGTACATAGTATACATCAGATATGAATTTCCTTTCTCCTTTTCTTGTTAAAACACTCACTCTGCCTTTCCCCATGACATAGAATTTACTATCTGTCCCCGATGTTACTTGAGACTTCACATTTTCATCCAACATGGAAAACATAGAAATTTTTCTAGTCATATGGTTGCTACATCCTGAATCTAGAAACCATATATCTTCATTCTTCTCTTCAGCCATATTACATGCTAATTTTTTTTTCTTGACTCTGAGTTTCTTTAGTAAAGTTTGTACTGGGTCTATTACCCATGTCACTCTGTTTCTTCCTACATTCATTGGCATAGTGCCCATAATTCTTAAAATAATGAAATTGGACTTGGGATTTATCATATATTTTTCCATGTGCTTGATTTTTTCCACCTTGTTGGCTGATAGCTTGGCTTTGATTCTGATTTTGGTTGCTGTCCCTTCCACTTGTACTTGCAGGGCTTCTTCTTCCTCCTCCTTTCTGCCTTCTACCTGTACCTTTTCCTCTATAGTTTGATTTGCCTTGACCTCTTATTCTTCCAAAGGACATTTGGGTCTTGAAGGCATGCTCTAGAGATGAGTTTGTTGTTATGTTCAACCTTTCTTCATGTGTCATCAAAGATGCATGAATCTCATCAAATGTAAATCTTGAGAGATCCTTTGTCTCTTCAATGGTTGTTACTATCACATAAAATCTTGAGGGTAAGCTCCTCAATACTTTCTCCACTATTTTTCTCTCTTCTACTGTCTCTCCATGAGATCTCATTTGGGTAACCAACCCAATAAACTGTGTGAAGAATGAGTCTAAGCTATTAGACTCTTTCATGCAAATAACTTCAAACTCTCTTCTCATTACTTGAAGCTTTGCTGTCTTTACTTTCTCCATACCTTGATAGGTTGTCTGGAGGGTATCCCATGCCTCCTTAGTCTTCTTTGCTGCTGCAATTCTTGGAAATATGCTTTCATGCACTGCTTGATAGAGATAGAAGAGGGCTTTTGAGTCATTCTTCTTATTACTCTTCAACAAATCCTTTTCTTCTTGTGTTAAGGAATTCACCTCATTTGCATCAGCTGGTTCTTCAAATCCATATTCAACTAGTTCCCATAAGTCTTGAGATGCAAATAGGGCTCTCATTGTGATTTCCCAATAGTCATAGTTCTTCCCATTGAACTATGGGATTTGAGTATTTCCCATACTCGTGTTGTGCTAGTTCCTGCCATTCTTAATGTGCAGAACTATACAAGACTTGACTGTATAACTTAAATAAAAATTTCTCACTAACTTGCTGAGAACTTCACTCTGCTGGAGAAATGCTTCAACAATCTTCTTCTTCCTTTAGCTTCTTCAATAACTGCTGAGAGCCTGGATTAGCTCCAATACCATGTCGGATTTTTTGATAAATCCTAACACAGAGTGAGGAATAAAATGTCCTCTGTCAACACAAATATTTCATAAAAAAACTTTGCAGATGAAGCATAAAAACAAATCAGACACAGTGGAGAAAAAAAAATCTGTCTCTCATTCAATAATTTCCATCTATTACAAACATTAGAACTGTTGTTCTGGTTTTCTCCTTTCTCTTCTCCACTGCATTATTACACATGGTCTATTACTATCACACTCTCGGCATACACAAAATTACACACTACCATTTCATATATGTTTACAATACAAATCATAAAAAAAACCTAAGTTTTAAACCTTATGAAATAAAACTATATGTCGCGGTGTATTACAAAACCATATAACGATGAAAAACATTAAAAAATACATTGTGATATGTTTATCACATTGAAATTTGTGCCGAGTGACGTTAGCACTAGATGGTACGACAAAGGAATGAGAAACATTTGCGATGGTTTATCGCATCGATTAAAGTGCCTGCTGACTGTGTAGCTAAAACTTGCGATGATGTGCCATTGGTTGAGGGCTGGTGAGTGGGCATGGTGGGGTCACAATTATCGCATGATTATGAAGGGCTGATGACGTAGGCGCGAAATGTTATGATACACGTTTGATTGGCTGTGGGTTGGATGTCGTGGCAGTGGCAGGGTCCACTCATCGCGTGGGTTCAGAGGACCGATGACGTAGATGCTAGGGCTTGCAATAAGCACCCATTGGTCAATGGTGGTGTGACGTGGACTGGAGGGGTCCACAGAAGCTTACATGGAGTAGTTTAAATTCAAAAAACAAAAAACACAGTATTAAAGCGGTTGGTGAATGGTTTATGGCGCGGAGGTAGTGTGGCTTTAAACCAAAATTTGAAAATCAGAAAGGGCTATGACCATGTAAAGAAAATCACTGCTGCAGGAGGTATTAAAAATAAAATTGAATGCACAGGTTGAGTGAAAAACAAAAAAAAAATAAATTTTTGCTGCTCCTGTCCTTTATCTTCAAAGAAAAATTTATGTTCCTGTCCTTGTTTATCCAGATTGCAGTTGGGGTTAATTTCCAACACCAGCTAATCGAGGACGGTGGATGGGGAATTAGGGATACTATGAAATTTAATAAGGCATTGATAGCTAAAAATATGTGGAGAGCTATTTCTGGGAAATGTTTATGGGCACAAACCATCAAAGGGAAATATATTTATGAAATGGACTTAGCCTCTTGGATAGGTAACGATGCAAGAAATAAGACACACAGATCAATTATTTGGAGAAGCATGTTTTCTAACTTGCAATGGATGACAGGGTGGGTCAGATGGGAGGTGGGAGATGGTGATATAATTCTCATTGGACTAGATGCCATCAGTGGGTTATTTGGAAACCACTCACTAAATAAACAGGTTCTCACATTCCTTCATGATAGAGGTATTGAAACTTTAAAGTAGATTCATATCAAGGATGGTTTGAGCATATACAAACATAGGTGGTTAGGGGCAGATGATATGGGATTAATAGAAGAGCATAAGCCAAAATGGGAAGGCTACATCAGACAGTTAATAAAAGAAGGAAAACAAGTTTGGGAGGGTTGTCGGGAAGTCCTAAAGACAATATTGTAATCGTCATTCTCTTAGAACATGTCTACAGGCTTGGTACCGAAACAACAAGAAACATAAAAATCTCCCCTTAATAATTATCTCGATAATATGGAAGAGTAGAAATGCATATATTTTTGAACACAAGCCAGTGAAGGTAAGGGAAAACATCATAAGTGTCATAACTATATTCAGAGAAATCGAGAAAGGAATGAGGCCACGAAGAAAAGGTTAAGCAAAAAAATGGAAATTTGGCAACATTTCCCATGAGATTCTTTGATGGAGCAAGAAGAAGGAGGGATTGTGGATGTGGTGTATCTATATATTTGGAGAAGGACATGAATTTTTATTTTTTGTGGGAGGACGGACATGGATCTAATAATAAGGTAGAAATAATAACTCTGTGGGGTGTTCTCGCAACAACAAAGTGGATTGGGATAGATAAGATTAGAGTATTCAGGGATGCAAAAGGAATAATAACCAAATATTTCTCCAATTTTGATCCCCCACTCCTAAGGAACTGGATGAAGAGCATTATATTGTTGATTGATAAGTTACAGAGCATTCATTTCCAACACATATATCGGGAACATAATTGGAAGGCAGACATGCTGTCAAAGAGAGGGATAGAAAAAGAATTAGGGAACCTCTTCTTCTTTGAATTTGACAAAGGAAAATTGATAAAGGAAGGTCATGTCAACCTCTCCTGAGGTTTCAACATACTCTGAAGGAAATGGTGGAAAACATCCATTTTTTTTAGAACAAAACTGAAATGGATTTTCATCTCGAGATGTAGAGATAAACTAATAGGAGGTTTTTTAGTTGTTTGCTGGTTATGGAGAATTCAGGAAGCTCTTCTTTTTTGAATTTGAAAAAGGAAAATTGATTATTGAAGGTCATGTTAGCTTCTCCTGAGGTTTCAACATACTCTGAAGGTAATGGTGGAAAACATCTATTTTTTTTTAGAACAAAATTGAACTAGATTTTCATCTCGAGATGTAGAGATAAACTGATAGGATTTTTTTTAGTTGTTTGCTGGTTATGGGGCGATTTTTAATGATAGGAGTCTTTTTGTTGTAATAAGAAGAGTTTTTTAAGGAAATTGAGAGGTTAAGTTGGAAACAGAGTGCTGACTTTAAGTAGCATGTAGCTGAAAGATGTTTAATGTCTATAACAAATTGTCTATATACTTTTTATTTTTAGTAATGAAAAGTTAAAGCGTTATTTTCTCATTAAAAAACAAAATCCTGTAGGTATTTTTTAATAAACTTAAATACAGTAAAATAATAGTAAAGATAAACCAAAAAAAAACAAGTGCAAGCAAGGCACAAAAGTTAAGGCAAGTCAGATTAATATAACCTCGGTTATAAAGGTCATATGATCCTTTAACGCTTAGTTGAGATACTACTATACTTATGGATAATTAAAGGTTTGAGGCAAGGGTTACAACATTTTAATGCAGCATTAAAGTTGGGTTTAAAATTTAATACTACCATACTTACTTGTGGATTAGATAAGAAAAAAATATGTTAAGGGCTAAAACTTTCATTTATATAGATTAAAACCTGGTTAAAAATGCTCATACAAAGCGGCGACAAGCATTTTAGATTTAGCTTGTATGTGTGACATTGCAATTGAAATTGTTCAAATGTTTATGCTCTCTTATAAAGGAATCACTGGCACAAACATGTTTAAAAACATGGAAGTTTATATTTCTCCAACTTATTTGTACATGATCATTTTAAATGTGATAGGTATTTTTTGGTTATTTCTGAAAAAAAAACTTAATATTTATAAATATGATTTATTAAACTATTTATATCACTTTGTTAAAAGTTATTAGGGTAAAAATGTGAAGCTGGGTTACACTTTCGTGAGAAATGCATTCCAAAATTTCATTTTCCCAATAGTTCGGTTGGAGGATTGAAATTGATTCGGCCGAACTGTTTCTGCAGTTAACATTGACAGCGTATTGATGGTATGGGTAAACAAATTTTCTGGAGATAGGAAAACTGACAACAAAAGTTTGGCCGAACTATTAGTTCGGCCAGATTATTGGTTCGACCAAAATTTTTGTTATAAATATACCGACCCCCAGACCACAACGAGTTTTTGTTCAGTTTGTTTGTTACCATTGCATTGTCTCGCTGCTCTGTTGCTATCTCGCTCTGTTTTCGATTTCAGTCACTGTCTCGCTGCTATGTTGTTGTCTCGCTCTGTTTTCAATTTTGGTCAGTTTGTTTGTTACTGTTGTGCTGTCTCACTGTGTTTTCGATCAGTGTATTGAGTGTGTTGTGTTGTTACAGGGGCGAGGAGGGGAGTGTAGAAATTATACAGCAATATGTATATCAATGGATTCAATCCGATCATGCGATCTACTAAATCAAGATACTGAATCTTTCTACAAATCAATTGTGGAAAATAAACACGATCACCAATCACAAGAAGTAAAGAAAGAAGAAAATCAAACCACAACATAGATATTTTTCTGGGGAAAGCTTGCTTCTCAAAACCCCTTTATCTTCTATTGTATATTCACCAAGGAATTATGAAACAATTACAATGAAATCTTCTCACAAGAGTCTCTTGCACTCTCACAACTGTCTCACACTGACCCGGACAAAATAGATCAACACTTAGCCAATTTCCTGCCTCTAATCAGCCTGCCTTGCTTGCGCAATTCATGTGGAATGCAATCCCTATTATTTAGGAAATTCAGCCTTCCAAAACCGCATAATTCTCATGGGAAATCCTATGGTTGTCTTACTCCATGCAGGCAACATACTAATGATACAAATGATAATTAACATCCCTTTAAACTTTGTCTCAATTGGGTCTCCACTGGAACTGACATGCATGTAGCTATTAATAGTAAATCATCAGTTGCATGGTAGATCACTGCATGTGAATTAAATATGATTTAATTCACTTGATCTCTCACTAGTGCAACAAATAGTTATAACTAGTTCAAATGACTTTAACTCAATTAATTGAGGTAACTTATTTCTCATGCATTAAACTAATGCACTAACTGCAACTCAAACTCAATAACTAATATAATCACTCTGCATGCCTCACCAACCACCCTCAACTTGAAATTCATGAGCTAACTAAGTTTATCACACTTATTTAACTATTATAGGTGATTATGAGATAATATTACATTTAATTTTCCAATTTAATTAAGGGAAAATTAAATTAGACACACATTTTTTGTTGACTTTTCAACACTACCTCTCAACAAGAAAGAGATTATCAGCTACCTCGATCCCGCCTCTATGATATTCAAATTTTCTCTAGCGAGCACCTTCGTCAGAATATCTGCATCCTGATCGTCCGTGGGAATGTACTAAAGTAACATAATGCGCCTCTGAACACAATAAATGAGATGGTGGTACCAGATGTCTATGTGCTTGGAACTTTCATGGAATACCAGATTAACCAAGAGTTTAATGCAACTCTGGTTATCACAATGTATCACTGTGGGATCCATGTGAGAACCAAACAAACCAACCGGAATCTTCCTCATCTAGATGGCCTCACGTGCAGCCTGACTGGATTCCATGTACTCTACCTCGGCTGAACTGAGTGCCACATATCTCTGCTTCTTGCTGTACCAAGAAACTGTTGTCGATCCTATGTTGAAGATTCCTCTTGATGTGCTCTTTCTGTCTGATGAATTGCATGCCCAATTTGCATCGGTGAAGCCTTGAAGCTTCACTCCCTCTGTCCTTCTATACCATAATACATAATTTGTAGTTCCCCTAAGATATCTCAAGACATGCTTCCCCACCTTCCAAAAGAGCTTTGTCAGCTTAACCATAGCTTTAATTAGCTAGTTAATTGCATAGAAAATTCATGGTCTGGTGTTCATCAAGTACATCAGTGAACCCACTAGCCACCTGTAAACAATAGCGTCCACTACCTCACCTCAAGTAGCACCCTCATTTCTCCAATATCCTAGATGAGGAGTCTCCATAGGTTTACAACTCTCCATGTGAAACTTACTCAGAATCTCTTTGGCATACTTTCCTTGAAGAACAAATAGCTCACCATCCCGCTGCCATATTTATAAACCAAGGGAATAGTGAAGGGGTCCCATTTCCTTCATCTAAAACTCTCTTGCAAGATCCTCCTTGCAAGAAGTTATAAGTTGCTCATCACCTGTCAAAATTAGATCATCAACATAAAGTACAATAATCAAGAGCTTACCATCAACCACAATATGGTACAGGTTCACATCCGCTTCACTTTTGGTGAAGCCCAACCCAGTGAAATATCTATCAATCCTGGTGTACCAAGCATGAGGTGCTTACTTCAACCCACACATTTCTCTCTTGATTTTGCACACATGCGACTCACTATCAAAGATCTCAAAACCTTCTGGCTGCTCTATGTACACTTATTCCTCAATAAATCCATTGAGAAACACAAATTTCACATCCATCTGATGTATCTACCACCCCATATATGCTGAGAGTGCAATGATAGATCTAATAGATGAGTATATCGCAACCAGTGCAAAATTCTCCTCATAGTCAATCCCCTCAACTTGTGAGAATCCTCGAGCTACAAATATAGCCTTGTACTTCTCCACATTCCCATATGCCACCTTATAGATCCATCTAGATCCAACCACTGATTTTCTGACCGGTCTTGGGACAACTTCCCATGTACTATTCTTGATGATGGATTCATACTCCTCAACCATGGCGTCAACCCAAATTGGTTGTTGCATTGCTTCCTCAAAGGAGGATGGTTCTATCACAATACACTTGCTCATAAGAGCCATGTATCCAGTAAAACTGTTTGGAGACTGTCTCTGTCTGCGTAGTGAAGTAGGTGCTCCTACATGCTCTGCCGCATCAAGTCTCAATCTATCAACTTTCGTGGTGCACCTTATACCATTTATGGTGGATGGATCTGCATGAGTGTTTTCTGCCACTCCATGATCCTCTGCATGTGGCTGCTCCACATCTTGAGGTTCATTATTTGGAACCAATAGTTCCTCCTCTGCATGAAAATTCATCACCCTCTCAAGAGACAATCACATGGATTTCTCCTCATCAAATTTTATATCCCGTCTCACAAAAGTCATCCTGCTATTTGGAAAATACACTCGATAGTTGTAGGGAGTATCAGTGTACCCCAAAAATATCCCAATCTCATCTTTTGGTTTGAGCTTCTTCCTGGAACCTTTGGTCACATGGAAATAGACATATGAGCCAAAAAGTTTAAAATATGAAACATCAGGTTTCTTACCAGAAAAATCCTCCTCCGGTTTACTCATGTTAAGTATCCGACGAGGACTACGGTATTGCATGCATCCACCCATAGATGAAACGGTAGGCCCTGATCATGCAACATCCCTCATGCAACACCCACAATTGCTCTATTATTTCTTTCTACGACCCCATTCTATTGTGGGTTATGAGGCGCAATCAAATCTCTCTGAATTCCTTCTTTGCTACAAAATTTCCTGAATTCATTGGAGATGTACTCACTACCATTTTTTCTCCTAAGAGCCTTCACATGCTTCCCTGTGTCTTTCTCCACCAGTGCTTTGAACTCAAAATTTTTTGAGAACATCTGATCTTTCTTCTGCATGAAGTAGATCCAACAATTTCTAGAAAAATCATTAACAAAGATCACATAATACCTATGCTTTGCTGTCGAAGCTATAGATAATAGTCCACACATGTCTGAGTGAACTCTCTCAAGGATTTTCGAAGCTCGGTTCTCCTTCTAGTGAAAAGTGGCCTTTGCATACTTCCCCATGGTACATCCCTTGCATGTGTTTATCTGCGCAAGAGTACCCTTTGGAAGCCCCGTAGAAATCTGCTACATGACCTTTAAGGCACCGTGGTGTAGATGGCCCAATATCCCGTGCCATAAGTTACCCTCATCCCTGCTCACCACTTTGTCTGCCTTACCCATCAATGCTACACAACCATCTACATCTAGTATGTAGATATTCTTCACACAAATCCCAATCTTCTTGGCTTGTCTTGTGGCTTTGTGTTGAAGGAAAGGTTTACCTTCATTGAAAACCACATCATAACCTCTATCCTCCAACATTGCGAATGAAACTAATTTAATTCAAAACTGGTACATGCATTACATATTTTAATAAGAAGGGTTTACTTGACTATCTCTAGAAGGTAATTGTACCAATCTCGGTAGCACTGTACCACCCGTTATCACCCATTTCGATATGCATCTGGAGGTCGTTCTCCTCCAAGCTACTGAAAAGTTATTTGTCTCCCGTCATGTGGAAAGAAGCACCACTATCTAAGTACCACACTGATCCCATCACACTTGACACCATGCATGTGGTGAGAGAGAAGTCCAACTCAAATTTCGAGGCCAAAGCCTCACCAGTTGTAGATCCTGAAGCCTTCTTGTTCTTCTTCTTTTGTGGACAGTTAGTGGCATAATGTCCATGCTCATTGTTGGAGTCCCGTGATTTGGTAGATTGGTAAACCAAATGACAGGGTAACATGAAACCAGTCTTTAGAGTCCTAGGACCTAGCCTTCCTGGACTCAGAGAGGTATCTCTCTATTTTTTTGCAAAGGATATGAAATTGTTCGCTTTATAGGGTTGATTTTAGGCTAGTTATTAAGTACAAGGTTTTTTTGATTGTTTTGGTTGGGTATGATGATCAAGACACATAGGTAGAATGAGGAAATATCTAAGTCATTGGGAAATGGAGTCTAATGGAAGTCATGATAAGTTCATCAATGGATTGGGGAGCATCATAGGGAAAATCTAACTTGGTTAGTGGATCTTCAAGTTTTTAGGGGTAATGAGATAGACATCATTTGTAAGAATGAAAAGTAGAACAAAGGGCAATCAAGAATCCTTTATCATATGTACTTCTCAACAAAGGAAATTAAATATCATAAACATGAAGAGGCAATCAATAGACAGGGCAAAACATAAATTCTTTGATTCAACTAAAGTAGAGGATAATTCAAGACAAACTTTTCCAATGAAATATAAAAGGCGAGAAACTCATTTAACTTCTAGTGATTTCACCTTCAAGGACAAAAAACACTTAAGAAACACATATAATTGTGATCAGAGAAGAGGGAACTCCTAAACATCCTTGATTATAGTTATGAAGATATCTAAAACAATTAGTTAAGCAAGTACAAAGGGTATGATCGAAACAAAACCTCTTTGGCAGATTTTAAAGAATGGTACTTTAGAGAGAGACTTCAAAAAACAATGTTTTAGTGGCAGCAAGTAAGTAGGGCTAGCCATAAATCATGCTTGATACCAACTGTATTCAACTATTTATGAAATAAACAAGATTAGGGGGTCTAGAGAGCAATTGCGAATTATCTAAAATTTCCTAGCAGAAGAAAACATTAAGGCAGTGAAGAAGAAACAAAACTAAGGTGCTTTCAGAAGACATTTCTTAGCCTAAAACTTTTATTCTACTGCAACATAGAAAGGTGGAAACATAATGAAACAGGAAATAACAATAACAGATTAGAAGCACTTCACCAACAACCAAGCTCAGGGATCCAATGATATAGCCTCCTCCATCAACAAACAAATCAGGGCATCCACAAGTTCCAAGACATCAATTTCTTTTCAACTTCCAAGAGACTATGTATTACTTCAAAGAGTCATCAAATGCCAACAAGATAATGAGTTCAGATGCAGTATTTATGCTGCAAATGAGGAGGTGAAGCTAAGCTAGGGTTTGAATTTTATTTATTACAGAGTTAATGAATTCCTAACCTTGAAGACCATGCAAGGCTCAAGGCAGGAATATCTGCAGATATTCCTCTGAATAATAACTTCTATCTTAGCTCCTAAGGAAAAATAGGTGAAATGTTTGAATTTAAGGCCTATTCATAACTTTTACAATCACTGTCTGGCAGATATAAATATCTCTGACTCATCCTAATAACTGCTTAATGCTTTATTGAAGGAAACAAAGCACTTAGGTGGCACAAATATCTTTTGAAAGGAGTAACTGCACAGGCTGAGTCATTCGAATATGTTTTGGGTAAATCTACCTTTTGTTTTATCTTTAATCTTTGTCATTAGGCTTTAAAATCTATCTTTATGCTCTCGACTGTCTGCTTTTATCATTTTTATTTAACCTGTTTGATCTCTATCCTATTCTTTTAATCTTTTTTGATTTATTCTTTCATCTTTGACTTTCATCTGTCTGCTTTTATTTCTTCAACTTCTGCTTAGCTGGCTAACCTTTTTTTTTTGTCTTCTGATCAGGATTAGCCCTCTTATCTTTTTGCTTTCTTCCTTTCACTGTTTCTCTGACTGTTTGTGTTTTTTGTGTGCAGGGGAGGCTGTCTTCCTGGCTGGAGGGTTCCTTTTGGTGGGTCGATGATCATGTTTCATCGATTCCATTCATTAGTGAAAACCCCCTGGCCATCTTTTATTTTAATTTACCTCTTAGATCATCACCTAGAGGTTAATTTGGTTGTTTCTTGACCATCATAATTCCTTTAGGGCATTCCGCCATTAAACCTACACATAAAAAACACATTTTATAGTTAAAAACCTACGGGGAGGGCGTATGAAACTTTTTCTGTGGTTTCGGGCTATTGGGATACTTTGCAGAGGAAGGAATGGCACAGGGGCAAGGTTCCAAAGGCCGAACCGAGAGAGATTCAAACGTACGCGGGAGGATTTTGAATTTTGGTGTGGGGGGGGGGGGGGGGGGCAAAGGTGGTTTTGAAAAATCGTAAGTGGTTTATCGCGTGGATAGAAGGCGGTAAATGGTTTTGGGCCAAAGGGACGCGATATACCCCAGAGTTCGACACGTGGCAAGGCGAAACCACCCATTTCGTGCAGGTCTCAAAACTTTAAACCTGACTCCATTAAAAATGT
Source organism: Pinus albicaulis (assembly GCA_034641835.2). NCBI lineage: Eukaryota > Viridiplantae > Streptophyta > Pinopsida > Pinales > Pinaceae > Pinus > Pinus albicaulis. Next base: position 742,756,222 of record CM076576.1, on the reverse strand, counting down.
GATCTGTGTCTTGGGCCATTGGATTTCGGGTTTGGAGATCAACGACGCAGAATGGCTCAGGGGAGTGGCGAGCAGGTTTCGGGAGCGGAGCTCAGGGACATGTGGCGTAATATGAATGGATGCAGGGTATAGTGGAAGGCGGGGCCCGGGGTTAAAATAAATAAAGGGTGAATGTAGCGTTTTCTAAGGTTTGATGGGGGATTCATATTAACAAGGCGGGAAGTAATGGATGTTGGATCGAGGTCCAGGGCTTGGATTGACAGTGTGGAGTGGCTGGATGTAATGAAAGGTGGGGGCCCACTTTTAATTTTTCAAAGGTTATGGGGTGGCCTATTATAAGGTTTTGGGGGTGTATAAAAATAAAGGGCAGAGAAGAAGTTCCACAGGGAAAAGGACTTAGGGATAAGTAGAAGGTTGGAGTTTTATGGGTAAAAGGGGCTGGGGCTTTAGAAGAGAGGGGCTTAAGGCCTATTTCATTAAATAACAGGTTTTTAACATAAAACAGGCTTTTATGATAAAATTAAAGGACTCGATAGGTTAAAACTTAGCTTTAAACAATGTAAAAAGATAGTTTTTTACATTTTTTAATATGTCAGAGGAAAAAATATGAATGAAGGGGTTTTTATGAGGGTTTTAGGAAAGGAAGAAATGGTCTTTTTTAGAGGAAAGAGGGCATGAATGAGGGTGAGGGTGAGGTAGTGGAATGAGGCAAACATGCCCAATAATGAAGTCCTCTTTGTAGCAGTGGGGTAAAGTTCTTAAGAGGTTAGAGAGGGAGAATTTAGTGAAGCATTTTGACTTAGGATAATGAAGGCAGTGAGATTTCTAAAACTCACAATATTTATCAAATTTTGTTTTTAGAAATCTGGGATCATAATTTAGTCATCTTTTGATATCAGCAAAAATTACTGATGACTAGCAATGGCTCCACTTGGGGAAGGCAACTCCCTTTTGGAGGTGTCCAAAAATTTCAGTTGATCAAATATCTGAGTTTTGGTAGACCAGTGTTTTTTCCATTGGGCAAATTTTCCCTTCTTTTCACTTGCTGATATTTCTTTTGAAGTGATAATATTAATAATCTGCAACATGTTATTCTTTCAACAACATTTCTACCTACCACACCTACTTGTCCTAACATTTTTATTTTTTGAGTGCATTTGAACTGGCATACTCGTGACATTTTTATTTTGAAAGTAGAAATAAACTATCTACTTCTACCCTTATTTATTCCAAGAGTTTAGATTAAACTAGTGAACTCTTTTATTCTCTACCTAGGCTATTTGACTGCCAAGATTAAGCTGTTTGGCAGTCTTAATTCTCTAAATTATTGACATAAAATTTAAAGCATGGTTTAAATCAGGATTAGGCAGTCTGACTTACCATGGTTGTGGCATTGGAACAAGCTGCACACAATCATTATTTTGCATAAAAATAAAATAGAAAGACAAGGGATGTAATTTTATCATTTGAAAATGCATCCTCATATTTCTCTTTGGTTCTGTTTTGAGCATGTGGAACTAGTATATTTTATTCCCTAATCTATTTTTCTCGATAAGTCAATCTTGAATATTTTGACAATACTTGTTTTCACTAACTTATCAACATAAATTTAAAGCATGTTCAACCATGATTAGGCTAGATGACTGAACAAGATATTCCTTTGAATCAGTAGTGGCATTTAGGCTTGCACACTTTCAGTAGTACTATTTTTTGGGTATGGGGCTATACCTCTTTTGAATCTGCCCTTTTTTTCCTTTCTTTCATTGTTTTTGTGTTTTTGTTTTCAAGATTTTCTGATGCAATGTCTATGTACAATGAAAGAAAAATTTGAGGCTAGGACTCTTGACAAAAATAGTGTTTGAGCATCCTGCCATTGACAGGACCTCCAACTAACCCTTTTCCATTCGGCCCTTGTAAAAATAAAGCATTATGACCCCTAATTGAGTAAATGATATAAGGCCCTTTCCACAAATTCTCAAATTTTCCATGCTTACCTCTGTCTTCCCTTCTAGAATCCCATTTCAAGACTGTGTCTCCAACTTGGAAATTATTAGCTTTAGTCCTTCTGTCAAAGGTCTTCTTGATGTTGTCTTGTACTTCTTGTGTTCTTTTATAAACCTCCTCTCTTGACTGCTGTAAATGAATAGTTTGATTCAACCTTCTCTGAATGTCATTTTCTTTTGATTGCACTTCTTGGCGGAGTTTCATGAATGGAACTCCCAAGGATGTTGGGAATACTGCATCCATGCCATACATCAACTAATAGGGAGATGTATTGATTAATTTCTTGGTGGTTAGTTTATCAACCCATAAAGCATGAACTAGCTTACTATGCCATGATTTTTGATTTTGTTCCAGCAGTCTTTTGGTAATGTTGATCAGGATTTTGTTGGAGGATTCAGCAATTCCATTTCCCTGAGGGTAGTAAGCTATGGAATGCCCCAATGTGATATGATATTTATAGCATAAGTCAACCACTATTTTGGATTTGAAGGCAGAAAAATTATCTGTAATGATATTTCTAGGACAACTAAATCTAGATAATATATTGGTCTCAAGGAACTTGATAATGACTGAGTCAGTAGCATTTCTAGAAGGGATAACCTCTATCCACTTGGTAAAATAATCTGTGGCAGTAAGGATACATTTATTTTGGGAAGATGAGGTTGGGTGAATTTATCCAATAAAGTCTAAACCCCATTGCTGAAAGGGAGCCTTAATACTGATGGGATGCAAAGGTAAAGGTAGGATTTTTCTCTTGCCATAAAACATTTGGCACTTATGGCAAGTCATGACTAGTTTTTGAGTATTAGGAAAAAGGGTGGGCCAGTAATAGCCAGCTCTAAGAATCTTGTTTTCCATTGTTTTCTAGTAAATGTGTCCTCCACACTCTCCCTCATGCAGCTTATGCATGATTTTACCTGCACCATTCTCAAGAAAACATTTAAGAAAAATGCCAACAACATTTTTCCAATATACACTCCATCTAAAATGTAGTAATTTAAAGATTTTTATTTTAAGAATCTAGCTTTAGTCTTTTATAAAGAGGGAGGGGTATTGAGATAAAGAAGCACATAAATGATATCAACATACCAAGATGAATTCATAAATATTTCTTCAATATATTTAGCAGTGAATTCTTTCTGTTCTTCTAAAAGATCAACCATATTCATATCTAATGCTTGGAAATTTGATTCTGCCATGAGTTTTTCTAATCCCTGTTCTTTAATTAGTTTGGTAGGCCTGATTTCTAAATCATACTCTTAATATAATAGCAATCCATTTTCCCCTTTTACCATCAGGGTCTTGATTTAGAATTTCCTTGACAACTGTATGTGGGACAAAAGCAATGATATGAGAGTGTGAAATGTAGACTCGAAAATCTTTCAATGCCTTTATCAAGGCTAAGGCTTGTTTCTCCATGATTTTATATTTGAGTGGAGCATCTCTTAAGGCTTTATTGAAGAAGGATATTGGTTGTTCTTGGCCCATATTATTCTTTTGCAACAATACATCAACAATGGTGTGTTCAAATGCAAATGAAAAAAATGTAGAAATCCTTGGTGAAATTAGGACTGATAAGAACTGGTGTTTGAGTGAGAGCTTGTTTCACTAGTTCAAATGAATGTTTGGATTCTAAGGTCCATTTAACTCCTGTTTCCTTTTTGAGCATGTTTGTGATATTCCTTAAAATTTCAACAAGGTTAGGGATGAACCTTCTCAAAAAGTTGATCTTCCCAATGAAAGATTGCAATTCTTTGAGGTTTCTAGGATGGATGATTTTCAATATGCCTTCAATCCTTTTGGGATCCACTTTGATTCATTCTTCAGAGATTATGTGGCCTAGGAGCTTTCCTTCCTGGAGACCAAAGTGTGTTTTCTTGGGATTCAAGGACAAACCATATTTCCTACATTTATCAAAAACGTTTCTTAAATGGACTAAGTGTTCTTTGTCAGTTTTGGAGAAAACAATGATGTCATAAAGGTAAATGATTATAAAATAACCTATGTATTCTGAAAAATCTATGTCTATGGCCCTTTGGAATGTGGCTCCTGCATTCATCAAACCAAATGGCATTTTGACATACATGAATGTACCCCAAGGTGTGGTGAAAGCAGTTTTGTGTTGATCACTTGGGAGTACTAGCACTTGGTTGTAGCCTAAAAAACCATCCAATAGTGATATTCTCTTAGATCCAACCACCTTTTGGAGTATGTGATCCATCTTAGGCAAGGGATAATTATCTTTCAGGGAGGCTTTGTTAAGGTTTCTAAAGTCAATGCAAAGCCTAATTTCCCTGGTCTTCTTCCTGATAGAAACAAGGTTGGAAACCCATTTTGAGTAACTAAGGGGAACTATGATCCCAACATCATACATATTTTTAATCTGTTTCTCAACTAAAGGTAGTAAAACAGGGTTTATCCTTCTTAGTTTTTGTTTGAAATGTTTCTGATTTTCCTTAAGAGAAATTTTGTGTTGAATAATGTTGGTATCATATGATTTCATATCTTTGTATCCCCATGCAAACACATCTCTAAACTCTTTTAAAAGTTCAATATATTCCTGTTTGATATGAGTAGGAAGAGTGCTAGATAACTTGATCATTTTGGGTTTATCTATGCTGCCTATGTTATGTTCTTCTACATTAGTTTTTGTAGGCTCCATCTTTGGTTTTCTAGCTACATCATTGAAGTCAAAAAGCTCCTCTAATGGTGTAAGGCCCCTTGGTATTGAATCATTTTTGCATTGTAAAACCCCAAGGTCTTTTTGATCTAGTTTGTCAAGTAATTATGCCTTATAAGGATGTTCAAATTGGTTTATATCAGCGGTAGAGGGTAGCTTTGTTTTATGGATTTGTTTTTCATCAAAACAACATTTTTTATGGCTTGAGCTAGGATTTGGTACAACAAAATCATTTTTAGACTGCAGAAAGTCATCAATGTGTTTATCTCCCTCAAACACTTTCCAATAGTTTTCATTGTCAGGGACTGTAGGCCTATTTTTTACTTTGACAGTGAATAGTTCATTTACATGGGGTACTTGACAATTGCTGGCAGCAAAGGCAAGCTCATTTTCAAGGTTATTTTGAGCTCTAGGGATGAAAGTGAGTTTTTATTTTTCAAAATTTTTCAGGAGATCTAGGGCAACATTCCTATATTTTCTTAATCTTAGGGTTTTGGCTGAATAATCCCCTTTTATTTGCCTAATAATCAACTCTGAATCTCCTTGGACTGATATTTTCTTGGCTCCTAAATCTTTGAGTAAATGTAGGCCATGGAGGAGAGCTTCATATTCTGCAATTTTATTAGTGCATTGGAAATCAAGTATGTAGGAATGTCCTTTATTTGTGTTATGTATCCATACACTAGCTCCAGAACCATTTTCTCCACAAGAGCCATCAAAGCTCATGTTCCAAAGTGTTTCTATCCGATATTCATCCTCATTTTGTTGTTCAAGGCTGCTAAAGTTTGAGCTACTATGTTTTTCATTTGAGGGAAGATTTGGCTGTTCAAGTGGGCTTAACTCTTTTTCATTTTCATTTTCTTGTGTGCCGATTTCATCTTCATTGAACAAGATAAATGAATCAAGATCTGAATGAATGGAATAAACACAAGTATTGTTTTGCCTATCTATATTTCTTACCATATATTTCATATGATTTTCCCTGTATAACCTTCTTGTCTGGTTAAATACTGGAATGGTAGCATAAGACATGTCCATTTGGAGGCTCCCCTGAAGTTTGGCTCCCCACACTAGAAAATTTGGCCCAATTTCCAACGACCACTTCGTCTCTATTCCGACACTTACTTGTCGCAAGAGCGACAGTTTGAGGACGGGAAAAACGTGGTTTTCCATTACGTCGCAATTCCGACGCCTTGACAAAGTGTCGCTCTTCCGACGTTTCCGAAATCGTCGCTCTTCCGACGTTTTGATACCGTCGGTCTTCTGACATTTTTAAACTGTCGCAATTCCGATGAAATGTGGTCCGACGTTTTGAACGTTGCTCTTCCGACGTTTTTATACTGTCGCTATTCCGACATTTTTAAGCTGTCGCAATTCCTACGCCATACAAAAGTGTCGCAAGACCGACACATTGCAAAAGCGTCGCAATACCGACGCATTCCAAAAGCGCCGCAATACCGACCCTAGGAAGAACTTTCACAATATTGACGGGCGTCAAAAGACCGACAAAAATGGAAATTGTTCAAGACATCATAAGACCAATGCTTACAAAGCGTCGGTATACCGACGACAGGTTCAATTTAAAAAAAAAAATGAAACTTTAAAACAGGACAATAAATCTCCAATATTTGTTATTAATTGTGGACGTTCCAATTGTTATGAACATAATTCGACCGTGAAATATTAATATAATAAACCACCCTGCAGTGCTTCGACTATAAACAATCATATAAACATGGCTCTGTATTTCAAAAAACAGGTTTAAAATAGAAACATGGAAACATTTTTTTTTTCCAATTGTTATGAACATAATTCGACCGTGAAATATTAATATAATAAACCAACCCGCAGCGCTTCAACTATAAACAATCATATAAACATGGCTCTGTATTTCAAAAAACAGGTTTAAAATAGAAATAGGGCAACATTTTTTTTTTCCAAGTGTTATGAACATAATTCGACCGTGAAATATTAATATAATAAACCACCCCGCAGCGCTTCGACTATAAACAATCATATAAACATGGCTCTATATTTCAAAAAAAAGTTTAAAATAGAAACAGGGCAACATTTTTTTTTCCAATTGTTATGAACATAATTCGACCGTGAAATATTAATATAATAAACCACCCCGCAACGCTTCGACTATAAAAAATCATATAAACATGGCTCTGTATTTCAAAAAACAGGTTTAAAATAGAAATAGGGAAACCTTTTTTTTTCTAAGTAAAGTTAATCTATTAACAGTGGGAATAAAATTACAGCATGACCGAAGTCAAAAAAATTGCCCAGACTTATGGAAAAATTTTCATCAAAAAATCAAAAAAGAAGACTGCCCTCATACGGGGAAACCAATCTTGAACGTATTTCCCACGTAGGGGAACCATTGTTTACAGAATTCAAAAATAAAACAGAGGTCAGCATAGTAATATAAACAAAAAAATGCCCAATTAAGTGGGCCGCGAAGCAAGAAAACCAAATCAAAGAGAACCAGCTACTCATCCGGTGGTTCTTCGACAATTCGGCACCATCCTTCGGCGGGAGCAGCTTCAAACACGTAAGGTCCAGGATCTCGAGCATCTGGTTCCTGCACATTCACGCCACTGCTCCCCTCCTGAAGGCCTGAAAGCTAGGCTTTTTCTTGAGCTCAGACCCGCCGAACGGGTGCATTGTTCCTCCACTTGGGCCTCTTCACGGAAAACCATGGTGATTGAAGCTGTGATTCGTGGGAGGTTCAGAGAGAAATTAAAGGAAAAAAGCGCAGTGCGCGTCGTGGAAGAAGGTGAAGCAGTGGGGAAATGAGGATCAGGGGAGCCCATATGGTGGCCAGATCCTAGAATCTGACCCCGCCCACTTCTAGTGTTTGGATAGCGGCCTGCGTAATAATCACTTGATTGGGAAGATGAATCGGTTGAGGGGCTAGAGGAAGCGCACAAGGGTTGGCCTCTGGTGCTACCCCTGTGGCAACGAATCCTTTGACGCACGCGAGGCATGGGTGTAGTCTCAGCAGTGGGCACAAGACGAGACGGAGAAGTAGGATTCCAGGAAACCGAGGAAGACAAACACAGACTAGACCGAGAGAAATGCAAATTTTCAGCAAGGTTTAAGAAGAAGTTCAGCTTTCTCCTTCCCGTCACAGTGGGCAGGCAGTGTAACCCAGCAACCGGAGAGCATATGCAATTCAAAGGTTGTGGCTCGTCTGAGAAACCATAGTGAAATGCCATTTTATCGACCCGACTGCAATGGCATCGAAGTACGCCCGTCATAAATCTCATTGATGAGAGCCGAAGGCCGGATCATATTGGAGCATGTGGAATCGCTAATAGAAGTGGAGGTCCGATCTTGAACAACGTTAAAACTTAATGCGATTGACTGAACAGTGACGTTAAAACTTAATGCGATTGATATGACAAGCTAGAGGAGGACACGTGACATAAATTGATTGGAACAGATCTTTGTTTGGGCCGCTCGCGCAGTGGAAATCCGGACCCAAAAAATATTAGGGCGAATTTGATAAGAAATTCACGTCACAACTCTCTCTCCGTACGCTAGCCCAAATTCGGACCCGAAAAATATTAGGGCGGAATTCATTTGGGTTCGCGTCACAAAATTGGCCAACGTCGGCGAGGCTATTTTGGAACAGAATTTGGTTTGAATTATGGTTTATTTCCATTTGAAGTCAAGCGGGCTCTGTAGCCTAAAGGGTTAGGTTTGAAGATTTGACAAAAGGGGTTTGTATGTGACATATTTTATATAGCAGCGGGCGAAAAGTTTTATTGTTTGTTAAGGTCCCTAACGGATTTTGGTAATATTATTTTGTTTTAATCATGACATTATTTCTTCATATTTTATATGCTATATATTTCATATATATATTAAAACAATTATAAATTGTGGACCCCAAGAGCATTTTAATAGATTTTTTATTTGCATATTTTTGTTATGTTTTTAATATGCATTGCATAAAGAAAAGAGAGTTTGTGTGAGCTTGTTTCGGAATGTAGTTGTAAAGTTTATTATTTTGAATAGCCGTGTAAGTTTTTGAAGAGCACAATAGTGCGTAGTTTTAGAGACAGAGAAAGATTTTGAATTACACAGAGCTTTACGTAGATCACATTTTCTAATCCCTCTCGGTGAGGAAGAATTTGTAATAGTTTTTTTAAAGGAATAGAAATTTTTCAAAATTATTAGACCTATAAACTCCCAGTGAAAAGATTTTCAAGTATTCTGTGTGTTAGAAGAGGAGGCAAGCCACTCTCTCCATTGTTATTTTGGAATTTTCAAATATTCCAACACATGGCTATAAATGAAGGAGATTGCTATGCATCAACATCAACATGTTTTCAAGTAGGGCGCCTAATTTTGTAACAAACTTCTCTACGGATGTCAAAATTTGCGGACAGCGAAGATTACTCGGGTGATGCCTAAAATTTCCATTGAATTCCTATAAGAATATTAGATTTATGTGGATATTTGTAATATATTAGCTTACTCCTTTAAATTTTGTCTCATTCAACTAATAATATTTTCTGAGGAGTATAATGAAAACTAGATTATGTGTGAAGCATAAAATAATCATTGATGCTAGACTTGGAAGTTAAGAAGTATAATAGAAGTAGATACACTTCTCTAAAGCATAATACCGTTTTCTAAAGCACTTAGACAATCAGCGATGCTAGACTTGGAAGTTCGAATAAGACGAAAAAGCAATATTATTACTTGCATAAAATATGCGTCTGCCTTTTACCCCGATGAAATTTGGGAGCAAGGTCTAGATTTTGACTCGCATCGATTCTTGTGAGCTAATTTGCTAAACATAGTTTTTACTTAGCATGTTTCGACACATGGTTAAAAATGATAGTGCATCAAAATCTCTCATTATTAGGCCCGAGAATACATAAGTAATAAAAAATTCTCTTTACCAATTTATTCGCTTCATCAAAAGCCTGATCTTCACATGTGACACTTTTGCTAGGGATAAATATCAAGTGGGTTGTGACATTTTAAAACTTGGTTCATTGTGAAGTGCCAAAACCAAGTCTCTATCAACTGTAAGTGACTGTGTCATTTAGTAGTAGCGGATGATTTGATGTCTCATCAGAGGTGCTCAATTCAGCGGTGTAGAAGAGGCGAGGAGCTACAAGGCGGTCCAAACTTTGGAGAAGAGCAAAGCGGATCCTAGGAAGAACGAAGAATTTGGGAATCGGGATCTCTTCTAGAGGCCATGATACCAAAGGTTTGTTAAATTTTGTAGATATTTCTCATCTACATCAAATATAGCCTTAAATGCCCATAGATCATGTTTTACTCAGATGATTGATATAAAATCTCAGACAAAGTTTTCCAAGCCTAAAGTGAAGGTGAAAAAAAACGATCAATCCTAGATATAGTGCTTTGCGGCTTTGTTTGCATGCTAGAGGATTTGGTTACATTTATGGCAAAGAGCAATGAATCAGTGATGCACATCCATTGCCTTTGTGTTGGAACACCTAATCTACATGGGTAGGTGTGGAATACGAAAAGTCACAATGGAGTCCAAGTGACCTTGGAATATGAAACCAGAGTCACACCATTGTACTATAAATGTACATCTTTGTATAATGGAAAATAAGAGCTACAAGCATCACTTCATTGTGGTTGAATTCCTCTTTCCAATGTGTGTGTGTGTTTATCCTCATATGCCATGTGTGCTTCAACATGGTGTTTAACATGGTATCGGAGCGGGGCGATTGTTGGCCCTGCTCCAAATTGAGTGGCCATTTGTGTTTATGGCACATTGCATATCTGCAAAAATTTTGATAATTTTTGCGGCACTCCAGAAGGTTCTAATGAGACATTTTGCCGCATTGAGAGGTGTTTTGAAGAGGAGCAGCATTCAAAATCATGGCATTTGAAATTGGGCTGCATTAGTGGTTTTGAAGAAGGCGTACTTTGCCCATACGAAGGTTTTCATTCTAATTTTTCTCTGCGATTTTACGCAGTAGTCTGTTTTGGAGAGTTGTTGGAAAAATAGTTTAAAAGAGGGTTTAGAGAAATTTTACCGAGTTTTCCATTAAGTATGCGCGATTACGAGTTTTTCACTGCTGGAAAATATTCTCTGTTGTAGAGGTATTCTGGAAAATTTAGGTTTCATTGGCAGCTCTACTTGTTGCATTTCAGTACTTGAAATTTGTCTGTGCCTTCATTCGCATTTTCCATTACTGTTTGTGTATTGAGAAGAAAATGCTTGTATTCTAAAGGTCTCTATTCTCACTCTTGTTTTAAATTAATAATTAAAAAATAAAAAATAAAATAAAAATAAAATAATTTCTTGGCCTTTCGGCCTTCCATCGCCTGCACCTCAACCGAGGCCACGCTCAGCCACTTTCCAACACGCGCCTCTGGACGCTCCCCTCACAACCACTACACCTTCTCCCTTGCTATCTCACAGTCCTCTCTCCACTCCCACGATTCTACATTGGTATACCCCCAACCTGCCAAGTTTCCTCACCATTTACACCGTACTCCTTCACGGCTCCCATCTCCACACCGCACCACGCTCCCTTATCCTTCTTGGTCCCTACGCTTCACATACCGCTGCAACTCCTCGCCCTAGCCCTACGCCCCCTCATCTCTACGCTGCGCGTTAACGTGCTTACCATGCCACCCCCACACTATATGGCTTAATGCTCCTATAATTTCAACCTATAGCCCCACCTTCCCATTCAACTCTCCACCCATCTCACCGCCTATTGCTCTTTCATGCAAGGCCACCCTCCCCACGGCCTTTTAGCCCTACCCAGGCCACTTTGCTCTCTCGCTCTCTGCTGTTCTACGCAATACCTACGCCTCTTCGACTCACACATGACCACTACGCCTCTCTCCCTATCTACACTCCTTGCGCACAACGTCTTCCACACTCCCCTCTGCGCACCCTCTACAATATTCTATCCAGCCCACCTATTCGATCTGCCATTCTGATTAGCCCATAATTATGTCTCCAAATGGCCACTTGGCCTCCCTCCCCTCCACAATTTTAAATTAGATTTTTAAAAATTTATGATAATAATCTCCCTCCACTTCCAATAAAGTTCATTTCCCTTAAGTTATTCCATCGCCCCCAAACATTTTATATATAATTAAAAAAAAGAAAAAAAAGAAAGAAAAAAAAAGAGTCTCCCTCCTTTTAATTCTTTTCTTTTCATTTTAAAATTACTCTACTTTTTAAATTCCTTCCTCCATTTTTAATAATCCCTTTTTATTAACATTTCCCACATCCCTTTTAATATATTAAATTCCCTCCATTTGTAATAATCTCCATTTTTGTTAATCCTTTTTAATTTTTAATTTAAAAAAAAAAAAAAAAAAAAAAAAAAAACAAACAAACAAACAAGCGACGAGAGAGAGAGAGGAAAGAAAGAGGAAGGAGAGAAATGAACAGCGATGAATTGAAGAATTGACATATGAAGCAAATAGACAATACATAGAAAATTGCAAATTTGACATTTTATGATTGGGATATATAAGAGGGGTGATTTTTGAAAAAGATGACATTTGAAAGGCAGGACATTCTGTGGTTTGAGCTCTTTGAAGAAAATTCCGTTGCTATAAAGGCCTCTTTGCATATTGTTTTTTTTCTTTTTATATTGTATTGAGCCCCGACATTGATTTCATCTTCATTCAAGACTTGAAGTGTATTTGAGTTGAAAAAATTGTTGATTGCCCTCCATCATTTGAGGAGCGAGATTTTGTGTCTTGAGATTTCCATAGTTGGAAGTTCTCTTGGGTGTTTATATTTCTTGAAAAGTTGAGTCACATTATGCTTGGTGCATTTTAGGTTGAAATGACACCCTTTCATTTTTGGCAGAATGGGTGAAACAACAAAATCGATGAGGCTTTAGTGTTCTTGAATAGCCTCATTCATTCAAATGTTGATGACATGATAAAAATGAGCAAGGATGCTCTTTGTAACATTGAAAGTTGTTTGCAAAATGCACATGAGAAGATTGAGTTTTTGCGAGTTAGAATCTCGAAGCTCCAACAAGAACTTTAGGGAAAGAGTCACCATTACGAACACAAACATGACTGAAGATTGTGAAAGACTCTCATCGAGAAGAAAGAAGATAAAGTTTTAGTTGATTCTCATTCGATGCCTTGTACTAGATCGAGATGTTGCCTTTAAATGTTAACTTTGCACTTCTCAAGCCCATCATCGAGACCTTGGAAGATCTTGTCCAAAACACAGGCTGAGTCTTGGACACTGACAAGGATGTGTCTTCATGGAACTCACCAAGCCCATGTGTGCAGTGCGGGATTCATGTAAGAAAGTTCACTACTGAGCTGTTCTAGATCTTTGCTCCACAACAACAACAATAGATTACGAAATGCCAACACTTGTGATTGAGTTGGCCATATGAAAGATCACTATTTTGATCTTCATCCATGCAAATATTTGTGGTCGGCACACCCATTCTTGAGGCAGTCATGAGACACAAGCCTCCTATGAAGAACAAAGATTCATCTTGGATGGATCGCTTCTTAGCGATAGGCATCGACGGCCAAGAAGATGTTTACGAGCACATCTTAGAACTTGTTCACGGATATTGAGCAAAATTGCGGTTGAGTTTTGTATCATGTCTGCCTTTATTCACGAGCAGTGGAAGGCAGTGAGTCCATGTACAAGCTACTGACAGCTGAGATCAGCATTTGGGCCACAATCATATTATGTTGAGTTGTAGCCGAGCGGTTCAAGTGAGCTTGAGCCATAATTCGTCGTCGGATTCGAGAGATGTAGCCCGAGAACCACGGTGCATGAACGTGCCTTGGTTGGTGGAAAACATAAAGCCATCTACATTTTTGAACAGTGTGGACAGCACAAACCATCCTGGTGGTGAGCCCTCAGCTCTTTTAGGTCGAAGGTCTCCCTTTCATATATGAGGAACACTTCCTCTAGCGGAGAATCCTTTATTTGGCGACCTTGACTTCTTGCCGGCTTTGGTTGAGTTCGAAGCTTCAAAGCTCGAGTTGTTGGTAATCCTAAAACCGTCACGGGTATTAGACCTCCTTCTTTTAGGTTGAAGGTCTCCCTTTTTTTATGAGGGACAATTCCTCTAGCGAGAAGCCTTCAGCTTCTTGCCGGTTTGGAAGAGTTCCGGGGAGCGCAGCAAGTATTGCGTTCCAGGTGTTTGTGTTCATCTAAACCACCTCTTTTTCCAAACATTTCGAGTTGATTCGGCCAAAGCGCGCCATGTATACTTTGCGATTTGTATTACAACTCTTTTCTTGGACTCACACCCCTTCGGGTGGGGGGATGTTGGAACACCCCTAATCTTACATCGGTAGGTGTGGAATGCGAAAAGTCTGATGAGTCAGTGACCTTGGAATATGAAACCAAGAGTCACACCATTGTCTTATAAATGTACATCTTTGTATAATGGAAAATAAGAGCTACATGCTTATCTTCTTGTGTTGAGTTTCCTCTTGTGTGTGTGTGTTTATCCTCCTCATATACCATGTGTGCTTCAACATGGTGTTTAACACTGGATCAACTCAATCTCGGAGACACCACCAGCGAGGCAACATCAATGCAAAGATCTCAACATTTCAAAATTAATGCAAAGATCTCGCGTTAGTGGTAATGCATGTATTTCAAAAGAAACAAATAAAAATGCACATTATAACCTTCGAATAACCACTTTGTAGCAAGAGGTTTACATCTAATTATATCCAATCCGTATATCGATGGAAAAAAATTAATATGAACCATTTTCCGTAGTAGAGGAAACTTTGCGCGAGAAAAGGAATATAAAACGAGGATGTCAAGATGTTTGGATGACAAATTTTCCAGCAATTGTTTGTGCTGGTAGACCTTCTTTATTATTCTTAATGCATTTTCTATAGAATACTAAACAGTTGTCTAAAATTTAGGGATATTGTAGTACTTTACTACGTTTGGAAAATTGGAGGTTTATAAAAGATAAAGCTGCGAACAAAATTGTACCATATGAATGAAGTTTGTAGGCTTGTTCTACGCTTCACAAACGTGGAACTACCTTAAGAATGCTTATGGTTGATATAAATATTAGAGCATGGCGAGTTAAATGTAGTAGTTATGCTAAAATGTTTTGAATAAAAGCTTGAGTGCTCTTGAGGGATCTTTAATACAGAATGCACCAAATTAAATCATGCCATTACTAAAGATAAATGGCCAAAAATAGTCAATTTTGATATACGTGAAGTTATGTCTTTCCTAGGTGGCAAAGCTGGGATAGGATGGAAAATATGAGAGAACTAAGTTCCAAGGACTAAAACAAGGCCAACATAGTTACGCATGAATCGGAGACAAAACAAAGCGCCCAAAAAGTGTTTGCCCACTTGTCATCACCCAGGAGCGCAAAGTCGATTGATGGTGCTAACTGTTGTGACGAGAGAAGATTCATGGTGCCAATGGTTGTAGCACAATTTGTTGACGTGAGCCATCATTGTAACAGCGATTGATGGTGCCAATTCTTTGTAGAAGTCCATTGAGAGTGAACTCTGTGGTAAACGAGTTTGAGAGCACCCATTGAAGCTCCTATATATGGTATAGTCGAGAGCCCACCGACAAGATCAAATAGCCACGATCCTAAATGAGAACGAGCCAGAGAGCTGAACGATTCATTTAGCGAGCAGACAACCATAGCAAAGGATCGGCCATGGGAGACTGGATCATGAGAGATAGCAAGATTCTTGCTTATTTGTGAAATGTAGAAGCTGTCTGAGGCTTTGCTTCCAGGCGGACACCATTGTGACAGTGGTTTCTACGGTGTTGTAAGTGTATTAGTAGAAATTAGAATCGAAAGCCATTAAAATTCTTTAACACAGGAAAGGGTTTTCTATGGTTATAAATCCTCATGTTCAATTCACCCCAATGGTTGGAATATGTTTTAGTATGTTTTCTTGTGCGAGTTGAATTTTCACACATAAAATTATCGGTCTAAAGCAAAAAGAATTTTAGATGTTTCAAAACACATGATGTTTTCAAAACTCTACTTTGGTAAACAAAGGTGCTGTGGACATGGAAAGAGCAGAGAGGACTTGGTTTTTGGAATCAACTTCAGGTTAAGATTCTCTCTCTGAAGAATGGCAGGTGACAGCATGGAGTTGGGAGTGCCAATTTGAGTGCGGGTAGGGCATTGTACAGTAGACCGGTTAGATTTACGGACCCTAATACAAAAGTTTCTTCTTCTTTCAAAACGTGTTTCTCATTTTAAGTAACCAATGTAGGTCTACATTCTTGTTTCAATTGGGGATGGATCATTGTTTTTATTTATGAGATGATCACACTTTCACGGGTAGCCACGGAGAGTATTTGGGGGTGATGGTGATAGGTCTCAATGGTTATTTGCCCTCGCGGGAATCTTATTGTAGTGGAATTTGATACTATTTTGGATGTTGATTCATGAATCCTAGTGGAAACCGTGCCTTTATCTCCGGTACACTGTTCACAAAGGGTGCCATGGTCATTCATGCGTGCGGAGAGGTGAATTACGAGGCATTGCAACGGGGAGGTGTTTGTTGTTGTTGCATTAGCCACCAGATTGTTTAATACGGATTTACATTACAAGCACGAGTATTGAAAAGGACGAAAAATTAGATTCAGAATGTTGTGAAATTGCCTGAGAGGCTACTGGAAGAGAGCTTAAATGCTACGGCTTCCCTTTTAGATGTGATTGATAATCGATAATTGCAAGCAAGGGTAATCCCCTTGTGTGGCAAATTCTGAGCATTTCTAAAACTGATAGCGAGTGTTGTAATGAACAAGCGCTTAGGTCCATATTATGTCCAAATATTCCAAGCACCAAGATCTATAAAAAAAATCCACAGTATCTGCGAACTAAGAAGAAGAGGCAGAAAATGTATTCTTCTTACCTGTTCGAATAGTGGTTGGGGTTTACCATGGCAAAAATTTGATAGAGCCCATGTAGCATTTCTTATGATTGAAATTCTGGCAGTATCATTCAACTGGGCAAGCACCTACCTCAGAGCTCCATGAATTAGGGCAAGATCCCTAAATGCTGCAGAGTCTCCAAAAATATTTCCCAAAGCCCAAACAGCCTTACACGAAAACCAGTTGAACTCAAAGTTGGGTACTAGTTTTTTAAATCAAATTCCAAAATTACAGACATATAAAGATAGTTGGGAAGAATAATTTTATGCCTCTAAAATAAACGTGCTACTTGTTCTCGAACATTATCATTCCCAGAGGTAAGAAGTTCCACAAATATAGGCAGTGCCCTGTAATCAATCACAACCTTTGTATTCTCAGAGGTTCCTGAGACTATATTAGTCAAAGCCAAAGCTGCTTCAAACTGCATTATCAATCACAAGGTATCACCATCAAAGCTATAATTTTAAGATAACAATTTATCTACCATTGAAACTATAATTTTAAAATAGATACACCAAGTGATATAGACACCTAGTGAGAGTAGAGGTTAGGAAATTATAATAAGAATTATTACAAGATATCACTCACAGTGCAGTTGATTGTTCATTGTCTGCTGTAACTATAATTTTAAAGAAGACACACTTGGTGATATAGACACCACCAAGTGAGAGCAGAGGTTATGAAATTATAATGAGAATTATTTCAAGATATCATATTACTCATAGTACAGTTAATTGTTTATTGTTTGGTGTAATAATTGTTTATTATTTATAAACACAATCAAACTATTATGAGGGACGGTGATGAAATTGACAACGGTCTCATAACAAACCATAATGGGCACATCCCCTGGAAAGATAGACTCTGAATAAGAAAGAAAGCAAAACAAAGTGATTACTTACAGGATCATAGGCTTCCTGAAGAACAAGATCCAGAGCAGCATCTGTAACCCCTAAAGCAACACCTCTCTCTGCAAGACGAATCACTACATCTTTCATATGTAGTCTAGCAAATTTTCTGAGCTCATCACGAGAAAGAGGATCAAATACAACTATCTCATCAAGTCTATTCAATAGCTCTGGCCTGAAATGTCTTCTAACCTGCAAAAATATTCAAAGGCATGTCAAAGCACTACAACCAACTTTGTGATAAAATTATATGAAAAATATGCATACAAATAGTCCAGGAGAATGAAACGGAAGGTGTATTGGCAGTTGCTGAAATGCAGCAACTAAAATGGCAGGTGTATTGGCAATTGCGGAAAAGAAACTACTAAAATGGAAATTCTGTCGACGGTTGCAGGTGTGTGGATTGTTGCTGGTATTTTCAGACCGATTCCATGGAAATATACCAGAAACCAGTGGTATGTCAAACCTAGAAGGTAACCCAAGAGACTGTGACCGTCAAATTAAACAAGTAACAGGTGTCGTGCCTAGATAAGAAGTGTTGACGAAAAAAAAATTGATCTCTTTCATAACAGAAGGCCTATCGGCCTAAATATCTAGGACATGTGGCACTCCATGATAAAGACACATGGTGTGTGGATTTGATTTTTTCAGGTGGTCAAGTGGGCTGAAAATAGGTGAAATGTGGCACCACACTAGAGGAATTAGTTCCTTTCGTTTATAATATTAATAATCCCTTGGATTTATTAATATTTTGAGTCTTAATATTATGATTTGCATTATGGCGTATTATGTTGGGTTATAATATAAATTCTAAAATATATCATTTATAATTAGGGGTTAATATTGGGTTTATAATATTTGGGTTAAATATTAGGGTTTATAATATTGTGTTTAATATTTAGAGTTTATAAGATTGGGGATTATAATATTTCGGTTAATAATATTGATTCTTAGGGTTTATTGATCCATTGTGTTTTTAATATTGATCCCTTGGCCTTATTGATCCCTTAGGTCTTTAATATTTATCCGTTGGTTTCACCAATTCCTTTGGTTTGTAATATTAAACCTTTAGGTTTATTATGTTCGCTTACAATATTAATAACCTCTTGGGTTTATTAATCTCTTAAGTTTAAAATATTAATTATTAAGGTTTATTAATCTCTTGAGTTTAAAATATTAATTCTTATGCTTTATTAATTTTTTGGTTTATAATAATAATATTTATCCGTGGGGTTCACCAACTCCTTTGGTTTATAATATTAAACCTTTGGGTTTATTAGTTCTTTTGGTTTATAATATTAATAATCCCTATGGTTTATTAGTCTCTTCACTTTAAATTATTAATTCTTAGGGTTTATTCATTTCTTACGTTTTAAGTTTAAGATAGTAATTATTAGGGTTTATTAATCCCTTTAGTTTTCTAATTCTTTGGGTTGGTAATATTAGGTGTTAAATATTAGTCTTACACTTTAATATTAATGCATGGTCCACTGTGACATTATGAAAAACATTGTCTCAATATTAAAATCAGCCATGGGCTACCATTGCTAATTATAGTTAGTTGTAGTCAATGAAGGTCTTCCATGGTCGAATGTCACATTGTGACAAAGATTGTCTCAATATGAAAATCAACCATGGAAAGCCATGGTCATTCTTCATCCAACATCGCATTGTGACAACAATCTCAATGTTTAAATCAAGCATGCTGAACCGTGTTTATTTTATGGTTTATAGTATTTATATAAAGTTTTTTATATACTTGAGGTTTATAATATTTATCTAAACGTTTTTATATGCTTGAGGTTTATAATATTAATATCTTAGGTTTAATAGTATTCCCTTGAGCTTATAATATTAATAATCATGTGAGTTTATGAAACCTTTTTGTTTAATATATTGATTTTTAGGCTTTATTAATCTCTTATGTGTTTCACATTGATCCCTTCACCTTATTGATGACATAGATTTTTAATATTTATCTTTTGAGTTCACCAATTCCTTGGGTTTATAATATAAATCCCTTTGGTTTATTAGTTCTTTTTGTTTATAATATTAAACCACCCTTGGATCTAAGAATCTCTTGAGTTAAAAATATTAATTCTTAGGGTTTATTAATTTTTTAGGTTTTTGAGATAAAAATATTTATTCTTAGGCTTTATTAATCTCTTTTGTTTTTAATATTGATCCCTTGGCCTTATTAATCCCTTAGGTTTTTAATATTTATCCCTTTGGTTCACCAATTCCTTTGGTTTGTAATATCAAACCATTGGTGTTATTAGTTCTTTATGTTTAAAATATTACTAACCCCTTAGTTTATTAATCTCTTGAGTTTAAAATATTAATTATCAGGGTGTATTAATTTTTTGGTTTATAATGTTAAAATTTATCCCTTGGGTTCACCAATTACATTGGTTTATAATATTAAACCCTTGGGTCTATTACTTCTTTTGGTTTATAATATTAATAATGTTTTGGGTTTATTAATCTATTTAATTTAAAATATTAATTATTAGGGTTTATTAATTTCTTAGGCTTTTGAGTTTAAAATTTTTATTCTTAGGGTTTAATAACCTTTTTTGTTTTTAATATTGATCTGTGGGCCTTATTGACCATGTAGGTTTTTAATATTTATCCCCTTGGTTCATCGATTCATTTGGTTTATAATATTAAACTCTTCCGTTTATTAATTCTTTTGGTTTATAATATTAATAATCCATTGGGTTTATTAATCTTTTGAGTTTTAATATTATGATTTTCATTATGACGTCATATGTTGGGTTATAATATAGATTTTAATATATAGCGTTTATAATTAGGGGTTAATATTGTGTTTATAATATTTTGGTTTAATATTAGGTTTTATAATATTGTGTTTAATATTTTCAATTTATAACATTGGGGATTATAATATTTCGCTTTATACTATTGATTCTTAGGGTTTATTTCTCTTGTGTTTTTAATATTGATACCTTGGCTTTATTAATCCCTTAGGTCTTTAATATTATCCCTTCGGCTCGCCAATTCCTTTGGTTTGTAGTATTAAACCCTTTGGGTTTATTATTATAGTTTATAATATTAATAACCCCTTAGTGGCATCCATTGAAAGAGAGAATGCCAAATTAGCCTCATCATTCCATATAAATGATATTTTCTTCAAGAGATATGTGAGTGGACTTGAAATGCATGCATAATTCTTAACAAATGATCAATAATATCATGTAAGTCTAAAAAATCTTCTAAGAACTTTGATTTTCTTAGGAATAGGTCATTTTGTAATAGCTTGCATCTTTTGAGGCTCCAACTTCACTCCTTCCTTTAAAACAATATGAACCAAATACTCTAATTCTTATTTCCCAAAAGCACATTTGGATATTTTTACATAAAAATGATTGTTCTCAATAATTTATATAACTTTTCCACATGTTTAGTGTGGTATTCCCATGATTTATTATAAATATGTGTATTGTAGTAGAGAGGAATAACCTGTTTCTGAGTTTTTCTAATAACCCAACGTTTCGAACTGTCTAAGTGAGTCCATCATCAGGGGTATACGTCAAAAGTTCTTTGAAAAGATGAGGGAATAGGGCAAATGAGTAGAGGAATAAATAGTGGATAATGAGGATTTCCTATAGGTCGGCTAATGATGAGAGAAAACAATGAATTATTTAAATAATTTATTTGATTTATAGATAATTAAAATTAAGTTATAATATGAAATAGTTTTCAAATGGTTGACCTACTATTTCCTTTAGATTTTAGAATAATTTAATCAATGCATGTAAAGTAACTTATATGTTTAAATGAACTAATATTTTATATTGTTTATTAAATTATGTTGTTTATTCCTTTCACTAAAAATTAATAGTTTAAAAATTATTTTATTAATTTATAACAGTTAACCTACTATCTTCTTTAGTTAATGAGTTTAAGATAACCTATGTGGTTAAATAATCTATTATAATATTTGTTTGATATAATTTGTTTTAACAAAATTGTTTAATTATTTAAACCATAATGTTATTTCTTTGATTAAAAATTAACAATATATCTTATTAATTATTTATTTATTATATTAGTTAACTAATTTATTTGTTTATTAATTAATTAATTAATTTGTTTATTAATTAGTTTTAATTAATAAATAAATCAATTAATAAATAAATATTAATTAATAAATAAATATTAATTAATAAATTTGAATTTATTAATTAATATTATTAATTAATAAATTTAAAATTAAGTTTAAATTTATTAATTAATTTATTGCAATTTAATTTCAATTTATTAGTTATTTTACTTGAATGTTAAATATTGATTAATAAATTTAAATTTATTAATTAAAATATAAATAAATTAATATTTTAACTAATAAATTTGTTTTAATTAATTAATTAATTAATTAATTAATATTAATAAATTAAATATTAATTTATTAATTTGTTTTAATTAATAATTTATTAAATATTACTTTGTATTAATTTATTTAAATATTCTTATTTGTTTAATTATTTATTTATTTATCCCCGGATGCGGGTGACGAGGCAGCGAATTAAGGTGATGGGATGGTCGAGGAGCATCATGGGTTGTCAAATGCCAACTTGCCTCGCAGCTGTCACTTGGTTCATCAACTGGAATGTTCAGAGTTTAATGCATATATCTACCGGCGCTCATAACAACTCCGCCACCGATCCTCGAGACCTCTTCGCACGCTGCGTCCTGGCCATGTCTTTCGTTCAAATTTATGAAGGTTTAATGCGAAGGACTTATTGTTGCACGGTGTATTGGGATGATAGAATGGCAAGCAGTTTCAGCTCTAATAGATTTCCTCAGCCTGTTAAGCAATGCTGCACTCCGGAGACTAGGCGTTCTTCCGAGCGTACTGCAACTGGCACGAGAACCCGTCTCAGTTGCTGCTTGGAGTTAGACGATAGCCTCCACTACTCTCTTGCAGGCTCTTGTATGCTCGCCTTGGTGACTTTGCCTTCTCAAGCACCCCCTTCTTCAGTCCTGCATTCGCCTCCCCGCTTTGATTTTTCATCCGAGGAAATGCCGCGTCTCAGGCATAGGATGCGTTGCAGAAGAGGATCCACCAGACGTCAGATTCGGCGCTCCACCCCCTCCTCCAGTACCTCCTCTGAGTCTTCAACAAACTCCGACATCCTTTCCAATGCTCACAGGGGTCGTCTACATCGCTCTGGGCGCAGCTTTCATTCCCCCACTCCTCCGATTCCTTCTGCTCAGCCCCGCACTGTGCATTTTTCTTTCAATAGCTCTCTTAATCGTCCCAGAGTGACGGCCTCTATTACGGTGGTCTTTCAGGAATCACCTCAGACCATAACTCCTTGCTCTGGCAACGCGGATTGCAGCAATGAGGGCACCCAGCTTTCGGGGCTTAATGCAGGCACGCAGCTCACTAACAGCAGGAATTTGCCGGATGAGGTGGGCAAAGCCACTCAGGACAACGTTCGCAATGGCGTGGATGGTCAGCCTAGTTCGATGCTGAGTGTGATGAAAGACGACACTGGTCACGCTCATGCTGAGCAGGCCCTTCCTTCTCCGCCAGGGAATTTGGTCACTTCATTAGATGACCTTCTCAGCGCTGGCTGGAATGCTGAGCATGATTGCGGAAAGCTGAAAGCTGGTAGTCAAGCGAGCGAGATGAAGATCGCTAGTGGACAACCGAGAAAAGCGCAGACTGCAGAGGGTCAAGCAAGCGTGGTGCTGGTCCCTTCTGTCATGGGGAAGGTGATTCATTCAACTGCGGACCTGTACAAGGATGACGGGGAACCAGATGAACTCTGGTGCAAGGTCGTTGAAGAAGCTCCTGATGAGTAGCACCTTCCTTTTCTACTGTTTTATGTGCTTAGTCTCTGCCCTTTCTGCAGGGCTTGTTCTTGTTTGCGATGTCGTTTATGTTTTTGTTTCTGTTAGTTATGATATCACATCTCAGAACTCCAAGTCTCCCCTGCGTGGGATTTTTCTTGAAAAACACTCAGCACTGGTTTCCCTCTTGGAGGGCAGTGTTCAACTTTGGTTTTTTGTTCTAAATGCCACTACACTGGGCAAGGAAATGGCTATGGCCTGCTATACATAATTTTCTCTGTTAATAGATTACGTTTACTTAGAAAAAAAAAATTATTTATTTATTTATTTTTATTTTTTTTAATTTTTTTTTTGTCATGTTGCATTTATATTAGGATTTTATTTTATTTGTGTTGGTTTTCTTTGATAATATGTGTATTATCAAAGAAAACCAACACAAATTTTTTAAGATGGGATCAAACAAAATTGTTCTTAAGTCGAGCCCGCCGGACTTCAAACAACGATAAACCATAATTCAAACCAAATTCGCGTTCCAAAATAGCCTGCTGACGTCGGCCAATTTTGTGACGCGAAAACCAATTGAATTCCGCCCTAATCTTTTTTGGGTCCGAAGTTGGGCTAACGTACGGAGGGAGAGTTGTGACGCGAATTTCTTATCAAATTCGCCCTAATATTTTTCGGGTCCAGATTTCCACTGTGCGAGTGGCCCAAACAAAGATCCACTCCAATCAATTTCTGCCATGTGTCCTCAATCAAATGTTGCCTTGTTCCCGGATGTGGGTGCATTTGATGGCGTTTAAGGCGATGGGACATGGATGTGGCGATTTCATATCAATCGCATTAAGTTTTAACGCTGTTCAATTAAGTTCCAAGGTTTCCACATCAAATCGCATTAAGTTTTAACACTGTTCAAGATCGGACCTCCACTCCTGTTAGCGATTCCGCATGCTCCAATATGATCCAGCCTTCGGCTCTCATTAATGACTGCAGCCAACAGATCAGCGCTCATCAGATTTGCGCCGAAATGTATAAAATGGCGCCGGGCTATGGTTTTTCAGATTGATTTTGCTTGGTCGCCATATTGCTCGTCATCGTGACGGAAGGAGAAGTGGCCACCTCAATCGCTGTTGACCCTGTGGTTATTTTCATTTCTCTCGCTTGACGGTTCCACTGCTTTGAATTCTGCTTTCCATTACTATTTCACGTGACTGTTGAGACTGCACCCATGCCTCGCCTGTGTCAAAGGATGTGTTACCGTAGGGGGAGCACTAGAGGTCAACCCCTACGCGCTCCCTCCAGCCCCTCAACCTAGTCGTCTTCCCAGTCCAGTGATTATTCCGCAGGTCGCTATCCAAACACTAGAAGTGGGCGGGGTCGGGTTCTAGGATCTGGCCACCGTATGGGCTCCCCTTCTCCTCATTTTCCCACTGCTTCACCTTATCCCATGACGCACACTGTGATTTTTTCCTTTAATTTCTCTCTGAACCGCCCACGAATCACAGCTTCAATTACTGTAGTTTTCCGTGAGGAGGCCCAAATGGAAGAAAAATGCACCCGTCCGGCGGGTCTGAGCTCAGAAAAATCCGGCCAGCATTCGAGCCTTCAGGAGGGGAGCGGTGGCATGAATGTGGAGATAGCACCTGGCAATCCTGGACCTTCCGAAGGATGGTGCCGAATCGTCAAGGAACCACCGGAGGAGTAGTTTGGTTAATTTGTTTTTCTTGCTTCGCGGCCCACTTAATTGGGCTGCTTTTAGATTATATTACTGTGCTGGACCTCTGTAATATTTTTGAATTCTGTAAACATTCAAGACTGGTTTCCCCGTATGAGGGCAGTCTTCTTTTTTGATTTTTTGATGACAAATTTCCATGAGTCTGGGCAATGTTTTTGACTTCGGTGTAATTTTATTCCCACTGTTAATAGATTAACTTTACTTTAAAAAAAAATGTTGCCCTGTTTCTATTTTAAACCTGTTTTTTGAAATACAGAGCCATGTTTATATGATTGTTTATATTCAAAGCGCTGCGGGGTGGTTTATTATATTAATATTTCATGGTTGAATTATGTTCATAACAATTGGAAAAAAAAAATGTTGCCCTGTTTCTATTTTAAACCTGTTTTTTGAAATACAGAGCCATGTTTATATGGTCTACGTATTATACTCTTTCTCTGTATATCTACAGGAACCTTTTTGCTATGAACAGGGTGGATGTTGTAGCGGGCTACTAATGGAAACAAGCGAGCCTGAACCTTACATATCGGATGCAACAGATGGTTACCAATTTTGGAATCAAGCGAGCCTGATCTTACAAGCGAGCCTGGGTTTCTGCAGATGGTTTTTATTTCCAGGAACAAGCGAGCCAGAACATACAATCGACCCTGGGTTTATACATATGTTTTCTCTATCATGGATGCTTTTGTTGTGAGGCGTATATCAACAGTACATGTCTCTGCACATTTCCTGTATCCGCTTTATGATGCTATTTTATGTGTTGACGGGTTATCACTCTGCCTTCAAAACTAGTGATGTTGGTTTATTGATATGGTCTGATGGTCTTTTCATATTTTGGACATATCACACTCCTCACATGATTAGCGTTTTTCTCTGTTCAAGGATTTTGGGTACTTTAATTTGTATTTGGAACAATGGACGTCGGTACTCTATCTGTTGATTTACTATTCTACATACTGCTATTTCACTTTCTTATAGATGCCTCGGGCATATTTGGATGCTTTCTCAGATTGTCGATAATCTCCATGTGGACCGTTACTAGGTTTTATATCATGTCCCTGTATGTGACATGGGGTATTTTTCTATCATTGTCTGAGGTGGGACTTCCACTTTTCTGGATGGATATTTGGGTTCCAATCTTTAGATGTGAAAATGTAATGACTTCATGGATTGTTTTACTTCATATAATATATTCAAAACAACGTTTTTCTCTTGTGAAAAAAAAAATGATTAATGTTTATCACTCTGCCTTCAAAACTAGCGATGCTGGTCTATGTTGCTGGTTTATTGATATGATCTGATGGTATTTTTATATTTTGGACATATCACACTCCTCACATGATTAGCGTTTTTCTCTGTTCAAGGATTTTGGGTACTTTAATTTGTATTTGCAGGAACAATGGACGTCGGTACTCTATCTGTTGCTTTACTATTCTACATACTGCTATTTCACTTTCTTATAGATGCCTCGGGCATATTTGGATGCTTTCTCAGATTGTCGATAATCTCCATGTGGACTGTTACTGGGTTTTATATCATGTCCCTATATGTGACATGGGGTATTTCTCTATCATTGTCTGGGGTGGGACTTCCACTTTTCTGGATGGATATTTGGGTTCCAATCTTCAGATGTGAAAATGTAATGACTTCATGGACTATTTTACTTCATATAATATATTCAAAACAACGTTTTTTCTCTTGTGAAAAAAAAATGATTGTTTATAGTCGAAGCGCTGCGAGGTGGTTTATTATATTAATATTTCACAGTCGAATTATGTTCATAACAATGGGAAAAAAAAATGTTGCCCTGTTTCTATTTTAAACCTATTTTTTGAAATACAGAGCCATGTTTATATGATTGTTTATAGTCAAATCGCTGCGGGGTGGTTTATTATATTAATATTTCACGGTCATTGGAACGCCCATAATTCATAACAAATATTGGAGATTTACTGTCCTGTTTTAAAGTTTCATTTTATTTTATTTTTTTAAATTGAACCCGCCGTCGGTATACCGATGCCTTGTAAGCGTCGGAATTGTGACAGCTCAAAAACGTCGGAAGAGCGACAGTATAAAAACGTCGGATGAGCGACGTTCAAAACGTCAGACCACATTTCGTCAGAATTGCGACAATTTACAAACGTTGGAAGAGTGACGTCCAAAACGTCGGACCACATTGCGTCGGAATTGCGACAGTTTACAAACGTTGGAAGAGCGACATTCAAAACATCAGACCACATTTCGTTGGAATTGCGACAGTTTACAAACGTCAGAAGAGCGACGTTCAAAACGTCGAACCACATTTCATTGGAAGTGCGACAGTTTACAAACGTTGGAAGCGCGACGGTTTGGGAAACATCGGAAGAGCGACGCTTGTTTGGAAGCAACGGAAAGAGTGTCGGTAGTGCGACACTTTGTAAGTGCGTTGGAATTGCGACGGTATGGCAAACCACATTTTTCCCGTCCTCGAACTGTCGCTCTTGCGACGACTATGTGTCGAAATAGCGACGAATTGGCCGTCGGAAATTGGGCCAAATTTTCTAGTGTTACCCTCAACCGCAATTTAGTACAAGTTTACATCAGCTTCACTTTTGGTGAAGCCCAATCCAGTGAAATAGTTTTCTATCCGAGTGTACCAAGCACGAGGTGCTTGCTTCAGCCCATACAATGCTCTCTTGAGTCGACACACATGCGACTCATTGTTGAAGATCTCAAAACCTTCAGGCTACTCTATGTACACTTCTTCCTCAATGACTCCATTAAGAAATGTAGTTTTTACATCCATCTGATGAATGCGCCAGCCCATCTACGCTGAGAGTGCAAGGATGGATCTAATAGAAGAGTACCTTGCAATAGGTGCAAAAGTCTCATCATAATTGATCCCCTCAATCTGTGAGAATCCTTGGGCTAGAAATCTGGCCTTTTGTTTCTCCACACTCCCATCAATAGCTTGCTTTACCTTGTAGATCCATTTCGATCCAACCAATGATTTGTCGATTAGTCTTGGGAAAATCTCCCATGCACTGTTCTTGAAAATGGATTCATACTCCTCCACCATTGCATCAACCCAAGTTGGTTGCTGCACTACCTCTTGAAAGGAAAATGGTTCAGTCATAATACATTTTCTCATAAGAACCATGTATCCTGTAAACCTGTCTGGAGACTATCTCTATTTGCGCTGTGAAGTAGGGGCTCCTACATTCTATACAACATCAAGTCTCAATCTATCAACTTATGTGGTGTGCCTTCTACCATTTCTGATGGATGGCTCTGCATGAGTGTTTTCCACCACTCCATGATCCTCCTCATGTGGTTGCTCAACATCTTGAAGCTCATCCTTGGGAACCAAGAGTTCCTCCTCTGCATGCAAGTACAGCTCCCTCTCAAGGGACAACCGCATGGCTTTCTCCTCATCAAATTTTATATCTCGTCGCACAACAGTCAATTTGTTGTTTGGAAAATACACCTGATAGTTGTGGGGTGTTTCAATCTACCCCACAAAAATCCTGATCTCAGTTGTCGGTTCCAACTTCTTCCTGATGTCTTTGGTCACATGCACATAAACAAATGAGCCAAAAATCTTAAAATGTGAAACATCAGGTTTCTTACCAGTGAAAGCCTCTTCAGGTGTACTCATGCCAAGAATCCTATGAGGACAACGATTCTGCACAAATACCACAGTGTTATATGCTTATGCCCACATATGCATCGGTAGGCCTTGATCATGCAACATCACTCTTGCTGCACCCACAATCATTTTGTTATTTCTTTCAGCGACCCCATTCTGCTGTGGGTTATGAGGCACTATCATTTCTCTTCGAATTCATTCTTTGCTGCAGAATTTCTTGAATTCGTTCGAGATGTACTCTCCACCATTATCGATCCTAAGAGCCTTCACTTGCTTCCCTGACTCTTTATCCACCAGTGCTTTAAACTCAAGAAACTTTGAGAATGTATGATCTTTATTTTGCATGAAGGAGATCCAACACTTATGAGAAAAGTCATCAAAAAATATTACATAGTACTTTTTTTTTTGTTTTCGAAGCAACAGAGAATGGTCCACACACGTCTGTGTGAACTCTCTCAAGGATCCCCGAAGCTCGATTCTCCTTCTCATGAAAGGTGGCCTTTACATATTTTCCCATAGTACATCCCTTGCATGTGTCTGACTGTGCAAGTGTACCCTTGGGAACACAGTAGAATATGTTGCATGACTTTCAAGGCTCCATGGTGAAGATGGCCCAATCTCCTATACCATAATTCACCCTCATCTCAGCTCACCACTTTGTCTGCCTTGCCCATCAATGCTACGAAACCATCTACATCCAGCTTGTAGAGATTATTAACTTGAATCCCTATCTTCTTGGCTTGTCCTATTGTTTTGTGTCACAAGAAAGCTTTTCCTTCACTAAAAACAACATCATATCCTCTATCCTCCAACATTGCAACTGAGACTAAATTTTTCTTCAAACCTGGTACATGCATTACATCTTTTAATTGAAAGGGTTTACCTGACTGTCTCTGGAAGGTAATGGTACCAATCTCGGTAGTACTGTACCAGCCATCATCACCCATTTCAATATGCATCTGGAGATCCTTCTCCTCCAAGCTACTGAAAATTTCCTTGTCTCCCGTCATGTGAAAGGAAGCACCACTATCCAAATACGAAACAGATCCCAATGCACTTGACACCATGCATGTGATCAATGAGAATTCAAGCTCAAATTGCGAGGCCAAATCCTCACCAGTTGTAGATCCACCAGCCTTCTTGTTATTCTTCTTTTGAGGACAGTTAGTAGCACAATGCCCATGCTCGTGACAGTGAAAACACTTCACCTTGGACATGTCCCGCTTCTTGCCATCTTTGGACTTGGATTTGGAATGGAATTTCTTCCCCTTCCCCTTCTTTTCCTTGGTAGCCAAAGCACAATATTCTTCATCTTCATTCTTAGATGAATATCCATCTCTAGTGTTCCGTCTGAACTCCTCCTGCACCAAATCCGACCATAGTCTTTCCCAATCTGGCAGCTTTTCCATTCCATTGACAGAGTCTTGATAACTATGCCAACTCTTGGGAAGTCCTAGGAGAGCTAAGCTCACCAAATCATCATCAGCGACAGTTATACCAATGCTTCCTAGTTCATCCCGACATTGGACAAACTTTGTTAAATATTTTGGCATGGAGTCGCCTTTCTCCATCTTGATCTTCCTGAGTTTATCTTTGAGCGCCAATTTCCTATGGTAACTGCTGCTCTGAAATAGATTCATCAAAGCCTTCCACATTGCATATGGTGTGGCTTTCCCATGGAGGCTTGAGTCAATGTGGTCTCGTACTCCCTCCAATAGGATCCTCCTCGCCTTTGCCACTTTCTTTTTCCATGCATCAATATTTGCAGCATCTGTCACAACAGATTTAGGAACATCATTGTCAATGAATTCCTTCAATCCATTGTCTTCAAGTACTACCTCCATCCTGTCCTTCCAAGAAATATAGTTTGAGTTGCGCTCGAGTGCATACTCCAACTTCAAGCCATTGAACGCCATTTCGATCATGAATCAGTTGCAACACCAAGAATGTCTTTCTGCAAATTCGAATTCTATCCAGTCACAAACTCATCTCCTCCTTCACTGTTGTGATTTCCTATGCTCTGATACCATGTATAAATTATACAACAAGCATGTATATCATGGATTCAATCTGATCTAACAATGTACTAAAGTTAAATATTGAATCGCTTCTACAAATCAATTACGGAATTAAAAACACAATCGCCAATCACATGAAGCAAAGAAGAATCAATCAAGCCACAACACAGATAATTTCACGGGGAAAGCTTGCTGCTCAAAAACCCATTATCTTCTATTGTATATTCAACATGTAATCATGAAACAATTACATACAAATCTTCTCACAAGATCCCTCCTGTACTCAGCTAATTGTCTCACATTGTCTCAAATAAAACTAACCAATACTTAGCTAATTTACAGCCTCCAGACAACCTGCCTTGCTTGCACAATTTGTGTGGAATGAAATCCCTATTCCATAGTAATTTTGGCCTTCCTTGACTACGCAAGTATCATGGGCACTCCAATGGGTGTTTGGTTGCATGGGTGCAACCCAATAATCCTACAACTGATATTCAACTTCCCTTTCACCTAATTGGTCTTCACAGGATCTGACATGCATGCAACTAATAATAGTAAATCCTTAGTTGCATGTGAGATCACTGATTGTGAATTAATTAATATTTAATTCACTTGATTTCTCACTAGTGTATCTAACAGTTACAACTAGCACAACTGATTTTAACTCACTTAATTGAGTTAAAATAATTACAACCTGCATTAACTAATGCACCACTGCACTTCAAACTCTGTTACAACTAGAATTACTCTGCACGCCTCACCAACTACCTCTAACTCTAAATTCATGAGCTAACTGAGTTTATCACACTCAGTTAACTATTACAGGTTACTTTGAGATTATATTACATTTTATTGTCCATCTTAATTAAGGGATAACTAAAATAGGCATGCACCAAATTTATCCCACACCAATGTAGGTATTGCTAAGATTTGTGGTCCCACCCTAGTGTAGGTGTTTCTTGGACATCCTGGTCTCACACTAGGCGTGGGTGCTGAAATTTCTTGTTGAATATCAACATAATCTCTATAAGAAGAATAATTTTATTTGGTTTTCCTCTCAAGAAGGAGAGGTTTTGGCCCTGGATGATAGCCTATATTTTGCGTCTCTTGTCTCTTTATGGTTTATTAATTGATAGTTGTTTGATGAATAATAATTATAATAACATAAGATAAAATAATATCTTAATCTAAGAAGTAAAAATAATTCAGAAGCAATTATCAAATTTAATAGAATTCTCTTAACATTGATGCCCTAGATTTATCAACAGGGTTTCCTGATACAATCAACCTCAGTTTGGATAATTGGTCCCATAACCAAGAGGTTGATTATGATCAGCTCCCCTTTAAGTGTAAATATTTCCATGAATATGGTCACTTTGCTAGAAACTTCCCTAAAAGCATTAGGAGAATTTTAAGGTCTAAATTGGGCCTCCTAAGGAAATTATAAAATAATAGTGGAAATAATAGAATAATATTTGATTACATCATCAAATTTTAGAGGGAAAAAGGAAAAAAATACGTTTTCAACTCGTATTTTCAACTTATCT
Organism: Pinus albicaulis; assembly: GCA_034641835.2. NCBI lineage: Eukaryota > Viridiplantae > Streptophyta > Pinopsida > Pinales > Pinaceae > Pinus > Pinus albicaulis. The sequence goes on along the minus strand of CM076576.1, from coordinate 742,723,974 downwards.
CCCAAATTTTTTACTCAAATTTTGAGTGGGAGTACTTGTTGGGTGCAAAATTTAATTCCTCATCCAAGGAGTACTCATGTTACATAATTTCGATGGACCTTGCTACACGAAAAATGAGAAATACATGAAAAACGTGATTGTAATCACATTTTTTCATGTATTTCTCATTTTCACGTAGCAGGGTCCATCAAAAGTATGCAACATGGGTACTCATTGGATGAGGAATTAAATTTTTCATCCAATGAGTACTCCTACTCGAAATTTGAGTAAAAATTTTGGGAGATAAGTTGAAAATACGAGTTGAAAAGGTAGTTTTATTATTTTAATATTTTTTAATCTTTTTACCCTTTTACTTAAAAAGTGGTGAATCATCCCCCATGGTTAACATCATCATCTTGAATCCTATTTCTTCTTATAAAGTTTATCTTGGTTGTACATTTTTCTTAGGAGGCCTATTTTAGACCTCAAAATTCCCCTAATGGGCAAGAAAATCAAGATAAACAAGGGGAGTTAGGATAGTAGTGGAAGAAATCAAAGAAATTGAGTAAATATAATAGACAATAGCCCCCCTCCCCCCCACCCCCCCCAAATAAACAACATGAATAATAAAATCAAAGAGGAATTAGATCTAACTTTCCTAAGAATAAATCCACTAATAGTGGAGAAGGAACGAGCAAATATGAAAATAATGGGGATAACAAGAACATATATGAAGTCCTTAATGATGAAGGTGAGAAAGGGAAAATCCCTAGGAATGCCCCCCCCCCCCCCTCCCCCCCAAACCAAATCAGACAATAATTTAACCTGCTCTCCTGATCTAGTAGAGTCTATGATTGAATCTAGACCCAATGAAGGATAAGAAACAAATCAATTTGAATTGTGTAAAGAGGAAGAATAATTTCTCTCACTAAGAGAATAAAATGTAGTTCCAACATTTGCAAGTTTACGCGATGAGAAATCTGAAGCAGAAAATATAAAAGATACTAAATGTCAAATTGAAAGATCGAGAAGGAAGACAAATAGAGAAGTTTAGATGTAAAAAGACAGAGAAAGAGAAATAACTAGGGCATCAAAGCACCCTAAAACATCTCCAAGTGGGGGATACGAGCAATAAGGGAAGAAAAAAAGGTTACGGTGTTTCCCTAGCTAAAGGGGAAGCCCATACAAAGAGTAAGTGATGATAGTTCTCTTCTATATTTGCAGGGGGTTTAGGTATGAAATTAAAGAGAATGTTAGAAGTAATGTATCTAATAAAAAAAACAAAAACCCTTTATGGATCTACTCCAGGAGACCAAAATGAAGGATTGTGAGATCCTCGCATGATACCATAAGGTATGGAGCAGTAGTGGCATCACCTCAGTCAATGCTCGAGGATATTCCAAGCAGCATGTGTACCATTTGGGATCCATGTCAACTTTAACTCCTAAACTCTCTTAAATCCATGCATTGGTTAGCTACCTCTTTCTTGAATCTCACTACCAATCAAGCATGTGTTGTTATCAATGTTTATATTTTGGCCCATTTTAGAGAAATGAATGAATTTTAGGCCTCTCTCTAATGCCTTTGAGATATTGATTTTGGAGCCTTTAGCATATTTTGTGGGGGATTCAAAACCACCTTACACAACTGGGAGAAAAAAAGGGGTCTCACCTATCATAGACCCCTTCTAAGAGCAGATGGAAGACTTAATTAGCCACCTTCGGTTAATGGTTATCAATCCGAGTGGTTTTAGATATACTTGGAATGACATAAGATATGGCTCTAACCATATTTTTACAAGACTGGATTGATTCCTAATCTCAGACGCCTTCCTGGCTTGCAATCTCTCTCTTATGTCTTTTATCCTTCCCTGGAATGGTTCTTACCACTAACCTATTAGGATAGAGTTGTCTTTGTTGGGTAATTTAATTGTGAGTTAAAATACTTGCATTTAATTTTCAAAGCCGGGGTTTGTATCCTAGTGAAAAATACTTGCACTATATATGTTAGGGGTCAACTTTCAACTGAAAGGAAACTATTCTAATTTGCAAGATAAAAAATAAACCTATTTTTGACAATATCATAGTAAACATGCGCACATGTTCTGTCTTAAAGGCCTAAATCAAATCAAAGATTTGGAAATTAAATGAATTCAAAGCAAATTATAGTAATGTGAAAGCTTCAAAATATATTCTATTAGATAAGAAAACAAAATATTATTCTATTGAATTTTGAAAGGAAAATTTTCTATACTTATGCTTTGAAAGGGAACTTAATCTGCTTGACTTGAAAAAGAAACTGACTTTTGGAACAAACATATTCTAGAAACCTTGTTCTATGAAACCATGATGTAATTCTATTTTATGAAACTTTGAAAGTAAATTTAATCTATGTGACTTGAAAGGAAATCTAAGCTATTTATTCGTGAAATTAAAGTTGATCTAAAGACTACAAGACTTTGAAATCAAAAATTATTCTAGAGTATAACAATAGAGAGCAATGAAATAAAATTTATTGAAGCCTCAAAATATTACTGATGTGCGCACTCTAAACCAGAGCTAGTCATAACCTATCATGCATAAATATGAGACTAAGCTTAAAATATATTTCAAGGTAAATATTTTGGTGTTTCTGTTTTATTATCAAGTGCTTGACATGTAATGAAACAAGGAGAAATTAGTGCAATTCTAGTATAAAAACTGAGCATTTAAATGAAACTGGACATTCTAATAAAGTGAACAATTGAATGGAAAGAATTATGATATAATTGAAAAGAATAAGAAATTGAAAAATAATGAAAGACCATTATACTATCTCTCACACATCCTCATGGGGGTCTCTTGATGAGTGTGAGATGCTTAAAAAATTAGATCACGAGACTTTGAATCACCAACACAATCATGAATATGCCATGAAAAAAAATTATATTACTTGAAATAAAAACGAAGTTTACAAAAAGAAATGGAAATGGCAATTATGAACTTAATTTCCTCCCCTTTATCACAAAAATTACACTATTTTGAAAAGAAAAAGAAATTGAAAAATAATTAAAGACAATTATACTATCTCTCACACATCCTCAGGGGGGCCTCTTGGTGAGTGTGAGATGCTTAAAAAATCAGATCACAAGACTTTGAATCACCAACACAATCATGAATATGCCATGAAAAAAATATATATTACTTGAAATAAAAACAGAGTTTACAATAACAAATGGTAATGACAATTATGAACTTAACTGCCTCCCCTTCATCACATAAATTACACTATTTATAGATCTCTGAAGCAACAACAAATTCAGAGTTTAATTTCTACAATTCTAGTCATGAGATCTTTGTAGATTAATTTTAAAATCAAATAAAATATATTTCCACGAAATTTTATATCAAAGATCATCCCATATCTGATCGAAGTTATCTATATGTCACAAATTTTCTAAAGAATAGCTCTATCTAGCCTCTATGTTGATTGTGCATTGGATGACACATCAAAAATTTATTTTCACATGCAATCTGCAAAAATGGGGTTTAAAGAACCAGGAGAATATCCCAAAAAATAATGAATCTGAGGAAATCATTTTTTGAAAGAGCCTAATTGGGCTCGTTCTAAAGAAAACCCATGTTTTTGGTTTTCAAAATTTGTTTTCGTTTTCTAAGAAATGCATCAGAATTTGATTAGTCAAAATTGTTGTGTATTACCTTTGATCTCTTCTTGGAGGTTCACACGTGTGAGCTAGGTGAAATTTGACCAACACAAATCCATATTCGAACCTTTAGAAACAAATTACATTTGTTGAATTTTCTTCTAGAATGGTGCTACTACCTCAATCATGGAGATGGTTATGGAAACTTGAACTAAGCTATAGAATTTGAACTCGCCAAACTGTCATTAGTAAAACCAATAAAAATCCTAATTAATTCATTAAAAATAAAGGAAATCATAATATTAAACCATGTAAAAATGTATGTGGGATTTTGGTATGTTTATGAAGAAATATGGTTAAGAATGATGACAATGGGTGAGTGGAATGATGTGAAAATGGATGCCAAGTTTGATCAACAAAAGCATGACAAGTTGGAGGCCCAACATTCCCCCACACTTGAGTTTTTGCATGTCCTTATGCAAACAAATCTTTGCAAAGTTTCATAATCCAACTTATTCCTGGTAATCCTTTATTCTAGCATTTTAACTGAATCCTTGACCAAAACTCCAAGAGATTAGTGTAGATCATCTATCTTGGTAATATTTTCCTTTCTCTCTTGGTCAATGAACCAAGAAATTCACTCTCCAAAATTACACATCTAGTAGAAAAACTCTTTGTTTCCACGCTTCTTGGGTCATATACAAATTGATAGTTGCAAAATGAAAAAGAAGAGCTATCCATCCTCTTGTTGAAATGCATGTCATATTATGCTACTCATGAATGATATGATGCATGTTGGTTTGTTCTTCTCTTATAAAACAAACATTCTTGCATTATGTATTAGTCACGTGTATATTATCATATACAATTTTGAAAGGCAAGGGTGCCCATAGAGTAGCATATCTAAGTACTTGTCATTTTTGTCAAAGCCTTTACAAATTCATGATTTTTGAAATATATATCTTTTGATAACTTGGAAAAAAATTATGAGGTTCTTGTCACTACTCATTTGTGCACAAATTTTTCAATCCTTGGTAGAGTTCCATATTGCGAGAAATGCATCAATAAGACTCTTACTACATCCATGTGATTTCCAACCCTATGAAATGAGTTTTTCATCCAAGTTGAACAAATGTATACTTATGAAATAACCCATAAGCATTGTTGGAAATGATCATAAGTTGCAACCCATAATAATTTTCTTCTTAGCACTCATGTATAAAGAACCATTTAGAAATGTTATAGGTAATTTTTTCACATCCAGTCATTAGGCCTCCTAATGGGATCAATCAAGATCATATTCCCCCTTGTCATCATCATTGCACAAAGCCTTAAGTATGCCTCCTTCATCTCCCAAAATTTCCGCCTGAAACTACATCATCTGAGTCAGTTTTAGGACCAATGCTCCCTGGTCTCCTTCTGGACAATGTTCACCTACATGTTTCTCCATTGTGGCTTGCGTTGATCACCTACATGCTGCTCCCCTTTACACCTGCATTGGTTCTAGAAATTCGGTAAAAGAGAGAACTTCCGGAAGCTTCCTTTTCCAGAAGCTTCCATAATTTGTTACAATCATTTACCTCAAATAAAACATTCAGATCCTATCCTATCCTTCTTTAGAGTTTCCATCCCTTATCCTTTGATCCCATCCTCCCATCAAAGGTGGATCTAAAACCTTAGATTGGTGATTGGATAAGAAATCCCAACTTAACCCACTCCTCTATATATTTACAACCTTCCATATGCAAGGGGTTGGATTTTGGAGAGTGATTCCACCCTTATGTTGTTATGGTGAGAGGTATTATTCCATCCATTTAGGGTGATTGGAGGTGCACATTGTGACAAGGAAATGACAAGACAACGTGGAGGAGCTCTTCTACAATATCAACACCTATTTATGGTTGTAATCTCCTTCCATTTATATTAATGCAAATAATTCTTTCTTTTCCTATATGTGATGTCGTTATTTCATATATTTCAATACCATGTCGATCTATTGAATAGAATATTTAGATGATTTTCCATAGATCTCGTAGCTTCATGGGTTGTGTTATCTAATTGTGCATGTTCTAATTTTGGCAATCGAAGTTGGAATTGGAGCATTCAAGCTGAAGAAGGAGAGAAGCATGTGACGGATTCCAAGAAGGATTCATTCTGTCATCTATTTAATTTAAGGAAAGCATTGGGTTCCTTGTCTCTCTTTTGTTCTAGGTTATCCACCAAACCTAGGGGAGATAACTTTTGTCTGCAATTGTAAATCTCGCATAAAAAATTGGCAGCTCCGCTGGGGAACAATGTATTCCCTTATTTTTTTTTCTTGTCCATTGTGTTTGATTACCTCTTTGATAGACCTTTGCGCCTTTGATCAGTTAAGAACATACTTAGGAAATGTTTTCATGGATTTGCATTTGCAATTTTTGTATTGAATCCTCCATCCCTGGAACAACTCTCCTCGAGTGCCTCTGACAGATGTTGCACCTCACTTGGGCCCACTCTGTACCAGCGTTGCAAAGAAATGGTGCCTCTTCTGCACCAGCGTTGGCCCCTGTTTTTGCACAAAATTTTCCCTTGTTTATGGGTGTCTCTTTGATCATCCTAATTCCAGCTGACCTTCCCTGAGTCTTGAGTGTATTTTGGTCTCTCTAAGGCCTCTGTTTGTTTTGCATTTGTGTTTGATTCCCTTTGGTAAGAATTGGTTTTGATTTTTCTTTGTTCTTATCATTTGGTCGCTTTCAAACTGATTTCGTTTGGTCATTTATCGCTTGGATGAATTGTTGTTTTAGCCCTCTTTCTGAAAAGTTCATTTACATTAGTGATTAAATATTTGCATCTTAGTTTTCTTCATTTTGAAAATTTATGTGTGTTGAAATAATTTTTTTTGCATTTTGAATTTAGGGTTTTGTATGTGCATTGATATAGGAACAATCACATTGAAATGGAAATTGCATCTTGCATCTTGTTTGTCGCATGTTGTATGCTACATACTAATTGTTTATTCCCTTCCTTAGCTATATTTTCATCGAAAGAGAAAGATTTTAATTTTCTCATGCTAGATCTGAATTTTAGGATATTCAGGTGACATTCGTGGTAAGCCAAAAACTGAAACTTAATCACAGATAAACAATAAAATTTATTGAATCAACCTAAGGAGAATTTGTAACATTAATGCAAACACTTAGAGGTCTAGGCTAGATAAGTGTTCTAGCATCGTTAAACGTAGGAGTTGTTGTTGTTTTCTAGCGTTGCATCCCGGGGGTGATATCTTTTTCCACATATGTGAGTGTATAAGATCATTCTCCACGTACCTTTGGGTATATTGGATGGCACTCCATGCATGTAAAGTATAAAGGCATGCTCTCATCGAACAGTTACGCATTAGACAACACTACTACGGATTGCACTCCCACGTACCGTCGAGTATATTTTGGGAGTCCCCGATAGGTTGCTATCCATCCATAGGTAACTGAGTCTGCCACCTTGTATACCGTGATACACCCAACACAACGTTCATGCATATTGGATGTTGTACATTAATTCCTTGGTTCGCCAATTAAAGGTGTATATTGCAGTTCACGGTTGCTTGGTAATCCTTTATGCCTAGATTACCCTATTTTTTATTTCTTTATTTTTGTGTTAATAAAATTTATTGTCCAACATGGAAGAGAAAAATCCCCCACCTCGTCGTTCACATAGAATTAAAAATAAGCCTCCTTTTCCACCAAAGGCTACTCCTGGTCATCGTCAAAATCATGAGAAGACGCAAAATACTGAATCGGGAACTTTGGGAACTACTTCTAGCCCTCCTCTTGGTATTGATTTGCCAAAATCATATGTCCCTTTGAGTTTCGAGCCCGAGATTACATCTACTCTTGATAGTGACACTGACACAATTGAAACATAAGTCCCTGAAACAAATTTACTTGAGGTTATTGGATCAGACTTTCCCGAGTTAGACACATTGATTCTTGAGGTTGTTGAACCTGAGGAGCCTTAGCCATATTTACCTGTTACTTTAAGACCTTCCTCTTCTCTTCCTTTCTCTCAGATAGAACCTACTTGGAACTGACAGCGAACCTCTTCCATATGGACTTGTGAGTATTGAAGAGATCCCACAAGAAGAGCCTTGTCCTTCTACTCATTTTCATTGGGATGGAATCTATTTTTATCAGACTGATCCTCTTCCTCTTCAGACTCTGACAAAAAAGCCTTTTCTTTATTCTTTGGACTTACCCGTGGATCTCGCATGACAACCTTCATCAATATTATTAACCATGACTGACACTTATCCGACCTCTCAGCCTATGTCCACCACTATAGTCTAGAAATAAAATGTTGCTTCCTCATCTATGTTTGAAACATCACCAGAAACACATCTGTATGGTGGATTTTCCATCCCACCAGGCTATCAGTCTTTATCTGGTACCTTTTATGGTGCAACTTCAAGTCCTTGGACCTCTCCCATGTCATCCAATTTGGGAATATCATCTGGTACTTCTCTTATGAATGCCACACAGTCTTCTCTTCCTCCTCCTCCACTTACATCTACAGTTGAGTAGCAGTTTGGCCCTTATGTTATTGTGAAAGTTTAACTTTAACAACCAAACTCTCCTTATGTTGGATACCCTCCATATGGATCGTAGTTGCCACCATATTCCCCTCCTCCTTTGGCAGGGGGAAAATTTGTTGTTGGTATACTGCAAATTAGTAATCAACCTTATTATAGTCCTCCTTATCCTACAATGGCTATCAATTTTTGGAAACCTAATTTTCCTGTTCAACCTGGTTCATCTTGGGACCGATTGTTGAATCTTCAACCTGCACCATCTTCATCTCAAATTCCTATCTATCCATCAGCACCCTAACAAGCTCAAATACATGTGTGCTAACCTTTAAAGGTTGTCGTTGCATCACACTATTTTCCATCACTAAATGGTACTTCCCAGGTCCCTCTTACCCAGCCATTACAAGGTACCTCACATTCTCAACCGCTTGGGTAAGGTGCTCCTCAAGTTTCAATGTGACAAATTATTCATAGTATGGCACAATCCCAAACGAACCAACCTTATTATGGGACAATGAAAACTCCCATCGAACAACAGTATGGTCTGTATTAAGGTATTTATCAAGTTCATTTTCAAGGCCAACAAATCCAAACTCAACCATTCCAACAAATTTATCATCATCTTGGGGTTGGAAAACAAGGTCACTTGTATACTGGTTATCAAAATCCTCCTTATCCTGGTACCCAGGCTCCTTATTATCAGAACCCTCCTTATCCGGGAATGAAAGTGTTTGTTTCTTAGGCTATTCCTTCATATCCAGGCCATCCCCCTCTAGACTTTAATTGAAAATTTCCTTTTATGGATACTCTTGAATTTGAAGACTTAACTCGGCTCACTAATAACCGCATCACTTATTTGCCATGGTGGCCAATAATTCCCACTAAATTTCCTTTTGATATCATAAAATTCTATGGGAATCTAAGAGAAGACTCATTGAAGCACATTATGACATATCATATATGGTGTTCTTCGAACTCCCTTAATGATGATTCCATTCGACTTCGTATTTTCTAATGAATGCTTACAGGTGCCACAACTAAATGGTATATTGAGCTACCTAGAGCTTCGTTCCATGATTTCATCACTTGAGCCACCACCTTCCTCACACATTTCCATTTTTCCATAAAATATGAAACTGGAATGGAAATATTGACAAATTTCAAAAAATTATATTCCACTCATATCTCAGATCACATCCATGAGTGGAGGTGTTGTTGCCAATTGGTTAAGACTTATGTTCCCGATTAGTGGTTAGTGGAATGGTTCACCAAATATTTTTTGTCTCCCATAACAGAAGTGGATAAAGGGGGAATCCTGACCGAAGAGCAAGTTATTTCTCGTGCACAATATTTGGACCTTGTTTATACCCAGTCAGGCATGCTCTATGATAAGATACCGAACACTCTGAGACCCTCAAATATTGTTCCTCCTCCACCTAGTAAAGAATATCATGCCAATAATGGCGTGATTGGTTCAACCAGTTCACAGTCAGTGATTAAACCATATGGTGTTTCTCTTACGTCATCTTTTCAAAACCCCCAATCCCATCATCCTGTGGCTTATGCTTCCGATATAAATGCCATTTCATATGATAAAGGAAAGTCTCCACAAAAACCTGGAAGCAAGAAGAAAGGAAAAGGTAAGAAGAAGAAAGATCCTTCATCGTAGGATAAATAACAAATCAGTCTTCCGATGAGAAGTGAAAGCCTCATTACCCATGCTTAATTTTCAATGAGGATTACTTTACAGGTGATTTTATACATCGAGATGAAGTGAATCATTCCTTAAATCTTCCACTTCTCCCCCCGTGTTGACCCACTCGTTTCCCAATCAGGAGACTCACATGGTTTCGCGGGACCTTTCTTCCTCTAACATAGTTTTGATGCTTTCCTCCTCAAAGTTGAAATATATTGTTTTAGTGGCCACTCGGAATAATGACTATGGTAATGTGAATTCACTGAATAGTCAAGCTACTGATCAACCTGCCAGTTTGGCATCACCTTCATCTTTTCTACTCCAACTTTGATTCCTACGGAATTGACTATCAAATATTTGAAGTTCGTTATTCATAAGTATTCTTTCAACCCTCGTTCAAGAGCTGCTCAAAACTATAACGTAGTTAAAGACTTGGCTCAGTATCAATCATATGTGTCAACTCTTGAGGTGTTGTAAAACTTCCCCGCCCAAAAGAAATCCTTTTTGTCAGCTATCAGATGTTTGGATCCGTCAAATTCCAACCTGGTGGTTTTCTCTCATGAAAACTATACCCCTCGGCTTTCAACTCAATTAGCTTTTATAATCCAGGTCATCATCCGTGGTAAGAACATTCATTATTATATTGTGGATGAGGGAGCCTGGACCTGCATTATGTCCATGTCTTGCTGGACGGTGATTGGTTCACCTCAACTGAGTCAATCGACTACAACATTGAAAGCTTTTGATGGAACAACATAAAAACTTTGTGGGATTTTGAATTCCCTTCAAATAGACTTTGATGGAAAAATTGTATCCATAGAAGCTTAAATTATTGACGGAACTCTCGATTATAATATTCTACTGGGACGTATGTGGGTTTATGCCATGGCTACCGTCGTTTCGACTTACTTCCGTATGATCGAATTCCCTCATAAAGGCGGGATTGTAGCCATATATCAACTCATCTTTTGTTCCTTTGATCTCATGTTACTGGAAGTGTCCCTCTTTTAGGGAAAAATATACACTCTTATCAGCATGTCGGAGTCAGATCGTTGAAGGATTATGCGCTCATGGGAACCTTTTCACTCCCTCATCCTCTCCTTCCCGACATCTCATCTTCGGTTGCCTATATCAACATGATATTATCATCTACTATCCCGACTGGTCCATGGATTGTACCTGATGAAACCAACATCCAAGGTTTTGATGAACGAATGTCGCTTAACCCCATTAAGCTAGATTACAAAGCCATCTATTCATCTTGTGCGGCTTATACCTTCTCTTCGATCAATTGGGTAGATCGATCACTAGATTATGGCATGTCGACTGGTCCTTTTTCACGTGTATTCTGTACTGATGAAAGCGTCATGGAGATCAGGATGCCAGATGATGAGCCATGGGATGAACATCACCATTGTTCCTCCTTACCAAATTCCATTGAGGATAATATTAGTGATGTATATTTGCCTAATTTTGTCAAACCTTTTATGAATTTTGTCTTTATTCACGAGATCGGCTCTGAAAACAACCTTTTAAATATCGAGGAAATGACACCTCTCGATATCTCTATCAAACTAGGTATAGTAGAAAATCTATGCATTGGAGAAACTTGTTCTCCATCTGAGATCAATATTTATAAAGCCATTTTTTGTGAGTTCCAGATGTATTTTCCTGGACTTAGGAATAAATGCTAGGTATCGACCCAATAATACTAGTGCACGAGATTAAAACGTATCCTGATGCAAAACCCGTCTGGTAGTGCCTCCATTCGGTCCATCCCAAGAAGGCTGTCGAGATTAAGGTTGAATTTGAAAAGCTTCTTCGGGTTGGTTTCATATACCTCGTTCCTTAAACTGATTGGGTATCGAATGTCATCCTTGTCATGAAGAAACAAGGCACGATCTGAGTATGTGTCAATTATTTGGATGTGAATGTGCTTGTCCCAAGGAAAACTATTTGAACCCATTTATTGACCAGAATGTTGATGACTGCATTGGCTGCAAGATTCATTTGTTTATGGATATATTCTCGGGCTATAATCAAATCAACATTCTCCCGATGGAAAAACTGAAGACTACATTTATTTGTCCTTGGGGTACTTTTTCCTATCGGAAACTCCCATTTGGTTTAAGGAACATTCGGGCCATTCTTCAACATGCTATGGATTACAATTTTCACAACATTAAACACATCTTCCAACCCTATTTGGATGATCTCCCTGATCATTATAAACATTGGGTTGATAACCCGATGCATCTTAGGGCCATTTTCCTCTATTTTAGACATTAAAAAATTTGACTTAATCCACACAAATTCTTGTTCTATGTTGGTTTTGGTTGAATTCTAGGTTTTTTCATTTAAAAACAAGGAAGTTGTATTGATCCTCTGAAAGTGCAAGAGATCATCGACTTGCCTGCACCTTCTTCTCTTGTTCATGTACAAAGACTCCAAGGGAAATCTAACTTCCTGCAAAGGTTCATCCCTAATTATGTTGAGTTTACTAAAGGATTCACTCGCTTACTGAAAAAGGGCTCCCCTTCCATTGGGATGACGCTGCTCAGGAATCGTTTGATGCCCTGAAAGATGTACTGGTTTGGGCATCTCTTATATATCTCCCTGATTATCAATGCGATTATTTCATGTATCTTGTTGATGGCATTTCTACTATAGAAATGGTATTGGTCCAAGAATACGATATAGGGACTGAACATCCCATTTATTATTTTAGTAAGAACCTTAACTATATCAAAATTAGGTATACTCACATAGAAAAGTTGGCTTTGGTGGCCGTTAAATCCATCCAAAGGTTTTGCCATTACATGTTGCTTCAGAAAACTACGATTGTTTTGGATTTCAACCCTATGACATATATACTATCATGTCAATTGTTGGGGGGGAAATACTCTAAGTGGAATGTTATTCTACATGAGTTCAACCTAGAATTCATCGAGTCCAAGTAAAATAAATCCCTAGTTTGGTTGAGCTTATGTGTGACCTTCTTTCCCCTGATTCTGAATCTCCCCGAGGAGCGACGTATTCAATACAATTCCCGAAATTACATCATTATCGGCGACACCCTTTACCGTCGTGATATTGATACGATTTTAAGGAGGTGCCTCACCCTTGAGGAAGTCGAGAAAGTCCTTAATGAATTCCACTCATGGGCATGTGGTGAACATCTATTTGGTTACACTGTCGCGCATGATATCTTATGCGCTGGTTACTTTTGGCTTACTATATTTTGCGACATCAACCTCGTTGTTAAGAAATTTCATGCGTGCCAGATCTATGATCATATGATCCATGCCCCACTTTCTCCATTGCATCTCGTTGTCATTGTTGGTCCCTTTGAAAAATGGGGGATTGAATTTATGACATGTATGCCTCACTCAGTCAGGCAGGGCATGGTTATATCATTGTCATTGTTGACTACTTTACTAAATGAGCCGAGGTGATGCCTAGATATAACAACACTGGAGAACGGATACATGATTTTTCGTAAATAATGTTATTACTAGGTTTTGTGTACTGCAATCAATAGTTATGGATCACAAAAAGAATTTCCAGAATCATATCATGACCGAACTAGTAGCTAAGTTGGGACTTTCACATGAAAATTCCACTCCCTACTATCCATAGACTAATGGACAAGTTGAGGTTGTTAACAAAGTCCTTAATACTATGCTTCAACGCATGGTAGGGGTCCACGAATCAAACTAGCACTTTCTTCTTTACGCTGACTTGTGGGCATACCGAACCTCAGTTAGGACTGCTACCAGATTCATACCCTTTCAGTTGGTCGATTGTCTAGAAACGACCCTCCACATCGAGTGTGAAATTACATAATTAAAAATAGTTGACTAACCTCTTCCTTCCACTTCCATAGAGGAGGAGAATATTTTAGATCCAACTCGTTTGGATGAAACTCGATGTGATGGTACTTTAGCCAATGAATCTCATAAAAGACGTGTCGAGGCGCAATACAACAAAAATGTCAAGCCTCATGTATTATCGAAAGGAGACATGGTTCTCTTATATGAACACGAGGTCAATAATTTAGGACCAGGAAAGTTCCAACCTATGTGATTGGGTCCACACATTGTCAAGTGAGTCCTTGCAAAAGGGGCCTATAAATTAGTAGATTTCGACGAAGTTCCACTGGCGCAACCTAGGAATGGGATGTACCTCAAAAAATACTATTCTTTATCTCATGTGTAGTACATTGAGTACATATTTTCTATAGGTGTGTTTGAGTGTGTTTGCAATGTGTTTTTTCAGAGTTTACGTTTGATTTTCATATGTTGACATCTCTCGAACCGTACATTGGTTATGCTGATGGTGCTAGTCATAGTACTCTGAACCTATCTTCCGCAGCATGGGCTATCTTTGCTCCAAATGGCGAGCTAGTGAGTATGAAATGGATTTCATTGGTTGCTCTACTAACAACATCATTGAGTATAACGTAGTGGTTGAGCTACTATTTGATGCTATTTCACATGGTATCCATTTTTTATTCATCAGGATTGACTCATAAATTGTAGTACTACAACTTGCTAATGTCTATTCAGTTAGAAATCTCGCCATCCTTCGAATGGTTTTGAGAGTACATATTCTAGAAATACATTTCAATTTCATATGATATGAACATATTTCTAGAAATATAAACACATTAGCATATGCCCCAGCTAATTACATTTTAGATAGACATTTTCAATGAATGTAAATAAATTTCAATTCACTTCACGTCATATTTAAAACATAATAGGAACTAGGAAACACTTAAAATATATATATATATATATAAAGTTTGGTTTTACAAAAATATGTGCCCCGAGACACGTATGGATACATCTCCCATATGAAAAACAACATGCAAATACTTAATTAGACTAATCAATGATGCTAATGATAAAATGACATTGCACGAGCCATATTGTGTAGTAATCGACCAATACGGCTAAGCACTCCGATAGTGTGTCACTGAAGTCACATGGGAATCTAATCAACCACGGTCTCATCAATCCCGTGTGTTAGTATCTCCATGTGGCACTCCACATCTGATGGGATCTCAGCTACCTCAAGATACTATAGCACATCATGTCCTACTGCAGCAGACTGTATTGGTACCACTGCCTCCTCATGCGGTTGTCCCTCTGCACGATGGATATTTGAAGCACCCACTTGTCGAAATGGTCCAATATCTGCATGAAAACATCAATATTTTAGTCTTGGAAACATCAAAAAGCACAAAAATAAAAATGTAAAACTTTTAAAAACTTAAATGGTTGAAACATTTTACCCAAATCATCCCATTTCTTAACCTCAGGAAGCACGAGCTCAGGATCATCACAGAAATACATCCCTGCATAAGGATAACCATTGATCATGATGAACTATCTAGGAAGCCATATAAAGAAGGCTGGTGAGAAGTTAATCATCAACAGACCTGCATATTGGTCAATATGATCTATCCACCTCCTCATCCATGGGGACCTCAGATCGATAGGCTCGAGTATAACCTATTGAGGCCGAAGTAGTGGCACCTGCTCTAGAGAAAAGGGGACTAACATCAAACCATAGCCGAAGTTCTTTAACTTCCCATATTTTGCTTTAGTTAGTCGTTCCTTCATATTGCGCAAAACAACCTCACTCCAGTTGAACACTATTGGCTCTAGACACTCTACCCCATATTGCATGTACAATCTACTCACTACATGAAGTGTTGAGCTACCTGCCAATCTCGCGATAATAAACATGATCGTTCTCAAAGGTAATTGGGTCACATATTTTATATTTATCTTTCCATCCCTAGTATTTTGGGCTTGAGGTATACAATAGGTAGCGATATAATATTTCATGGTCTTCCCACCACTTCTCCCACCTAGGAGAGAGACGGGGGCACCCTTATTGGATAAACCTGTCAAAAAGTAGATATCTTCTGCATTTATCTCGAGCAGATGTTCCCCAAACCTCAATGCTTGTGCCTGAACATCCCATGAATGAACAAGATATTTCAACAATTTCATTTGTTACCTCATACCAAGAAGCCAGAAGAATTTTAGCAATCCACAGTTTTTCAATGCCTTGATAGTAGCAGGATCATTTGTTGCATTTAAATCATGTTCTACATGTTCTCCTTCTCGCCAAATGAATGCCATTTTGTGCTAATGAACACTTGAAACATCAATAAGAGATTCATTAGGCTCCTTTTCATGCAAAAAAAACTTGGCAAATTTTGAGGGAAAACTGATAAACAACTTAACATTTTTCACCCAACGCACCCCAGTAGTGCATGATAGAGCATTGCACCTCTCCCAATAGTGATAATATGCTTAGGCGCAACACAAATTTTGATACTGGGGGTGTGTGTTGGTATTATGGCATGTTTTTGGAAACTTGGGGCCCTCAAAACCTCAAAAAACTTGCATGAAATCACAAAAAATGGATTGTGAAAAGAAATAGAAGGGTTTTAGCTCCTACCTGGAAGCGATGGTACTCGAAATGGTCCATTGGATTGGCTGCAATCAGCTATAGAAGATCGAGGGAAAAATCTCTCAGAATTCTCACTGTTGAAGGTGAATGTGAAATGGTAAAAATGAATAGTCATTTTAAGTATTTATGGTCATTTTTTGCATTATTTTATTCATATTTAATGTTTTAACCTAGATATGCTTCATTTTTACAATGAAACATGTATGTTTAATCCTTTTTTTTTAGATGTTTTGAGCGGGTCGATAGCTATTAATAGTGTTCTATCATGTTTTAAACAGGTTATTTTGACCAAGGAATATAATTTTATCTCTTTTTGAGGCTCTGTAAACCTATGAAAAAGGAACCCCTTGGATTCCTCTACCATATCTTTTCAGACTCCCAAAATATGAAAATATATTCGAGCACTTATCTTTTTTAACTCGTTAAAGTAAATGAAAAGTCTTCTACTCAGTATAGGTTTAACCCTTTTCCAGACCGGGATAGACTATTTACGAAAAAGGAATACCTTAATTGAACATGACTAAGAGGTTCTCTTGAGTATTTTTTTATACCTTTTCAAACTCGAGAGACTATCTATGAAAAGGGACATCTTGAGTTTTATTTTTCGCCTCTTTTCAAACTCTCTAAACATGAAAAAAATGTTGATTTTTACCTTCGTTGGACTTGTTAGAACATCAAACAACGATGGAATTTTTTAGCATGAAAAGGTCAGACCACTCTTTCGCAGGGTTCGTTAAAAATACTCAGAGGGATTCATCTGAAGGATGAACTTACAAATCAAGCATATGTTATCCTCCTCAATATTGTTAAAAAATAAAGAGGTGTTGACCAGTATGGTTGGGGAAATTGGGAAAACATGGTTTTTATTTTGCTAATGGCAGTGAGTCTCTCTTGAATATGACACTCTTCCACTTAATCTTCATGGCTGTTGGGTTAGTTAATCTGCTTGTCATTCAGTTCAACATACCTTTTCAGAGCCTCCATTTTAGTTTTGGGCTAATGATGCCAACTCCATTTAGTGTCTTCGTGGTGTTCAAGAGAATACATTCAGTTGATGTCCATTACAATACTCTTAAGCCTTCATTACATGTTTTCCTTTCCTGATCCAATTCTATATCATTATCATTTTCTCTAAATAAGGATACTCCTTTCGTGCATTTGATGAGGGATACATCAAGTTCCTCCTACGACGGTTCGCTTCATGTCAACATGAGTACATTATTCAGTAAGTTGACTTAGAAACAACTCTTAGGCACCTTAGTGATTGCATACATCAATGACAATTTACCTCGCTCTCGGCGACATGTTTACATCATTGGATCTTCGACCGAAATATTTTGTGTGGTGTTCGACATCAACTCATTTATTCACACCATATGGATTGTACTATATGACTTGAGATTCATTAACATCATCGATGGTTTCTCTCGTGTTTGTTAACAACTTACATCATCGATGGTTTCTCTCGTGTTTGTTAACAACTTACATCATCGATGGTTTCTCTCGTGTTTGTTAACAACTTGCATCATCGGTCGGTAATTAGATGGTGTCTACAATGTTCGACCTCAGCTCATTGATTCACATGGTTAGACAAGTACATTGTTTGGTCATGTGAACAAGATAAAAGACCCCAGATCTATTTTCATCCATCTGGGCTGCAATTGCAGAAGTTATACAGAGATCACAATGTATGATGGCCATGAACATACAAACATTCATCCAGTCATGGGTCCACCAGTTGTATCTATGGATGCATATTTTGATCATTTTACATGTTATGTTAGCTTATGTGTTGAGTATGGGTACGCCTCCCTCAGGAAAACGATGTCATGATATAGATTTATTGTAATAGATGAAGCTCACTAGTTGTTCTTGATCTTGACTTGTCACAAGGTAAAGCACTTCATTCATCAGTCATCATTTCTGACTCTTCTCTTTAGGGGGGAATCTGTTATAGGCCATGTTTTCACATCTAGTCAACAAGCCTACTAATGATATAAATCAATAGCATATTCCCCCTTGTCATCCTCATTGCACAAAGCCCTAAGTATGCCTCCTTCATCTCCCATAATTTATGCGTGAAACTACATCATCTAAGCCAGTTTTAGGACCAACACTACATGTCCTCCTTATGGACAGTGTTCACATATAGGTTTCTCAAGTGTGGCTTGCGTTGATCACCTACAGGTTGCTCCCCTTTGCACCTGCGTTGGTTCTATAAATTCAAGGAAAAGAGAGAAATTCAGGAAGCTTCCTCTTCCATAAGCTTCTAGAATTTGTTACAACCATTTACCTCAGATAAAAAAATTGGATCCTATCCTATCCTTCTTTGGAGTTTCCATCCCTTATCATTTGATCCCATCCTCCCATAAAAGGTGGATCTAAAACCTTAGATTGGTAATTGGATAAGAACTCCCAACTTACCCCACTCCTTTATATATTTACAACCTTCCTTATGCAAGGGGTTGGATTTTGGAGAGTGATTCTACCCTTATGTTGTTATAGTGAGAGGTATTATTCCATTAATTTAGGGTGATTGGAGGTGCACATTGTGATAAGGAAAGGAGAAGACAGCTTGGAGGAGCTCTTCTACAAGATCAACACCAATTTATGGTTGTAATCTCCTTCCATTTATATTAATGAAAATAATTATTTGTTTTACTATATGTGATGTCGATATTTCATATATTTCAATACCATGTTGATCTATTGAATAGATTATTTAGAAGATACTACATATATCTCGTAGTTTCTTGGCTTATGTTATCTGACTGTGCAGGTTCTAATTTTGGCAATGAGAGCTGGAATTGGAGCATTCAAGGTGAAGAAGGAGAGATGCATGTGATGGTTTCTAGGTAGGATTCATTTCGTCATCTATTTACTTTAAGGAAAGCATTGGGTTCCTTATCTCTCTCGTGTTCTATGTTTGCCACCAAACGTAGGGGAGATACTTTTATCCGCAATCGTAAATCCTGCATAACAAGAAAGATATTCCAAAGCTTACAAACTTACTTCAATAGTGTTGTCACATAGTCTCTTCAAGAACTCACCAAATAATGAATTATACTCATGTGCAACATGAATGTTGTATGTAAGAAGACTACCACCTATGAAATTTTGACAAGATGAATTTCACATAACAGGAAATAAGAGTTGTCGGTGTGGGTTGTACACAATTTACCAAAGAGAACAAATAATCTTCCAAACAATTAGAAGAATGTGTAAACAAAGACTTGTTGCAACCTTTTTCTTCTTGTAGCCTTGTACAAATTATTTCTTAGCTTCCATCAATAATTTGAATATAAACAGTTTTTTATGACACATAATCCAAGCATTGCTCCATGTACCCTTTGATCATGTGCTACAAACATGTACCAAGAAGCCAAGTTGTTCTACGTGTAAAATAATTATTTTTCTCAAGAACATCATATTGATGGACCATTACGAAAAGCACAAATTATTCTCACATGGAGGCCAAAAGGTCGGATTATTCATCAAGGAAGTTTGAGTTAATTTATATGGCAACAACAAGAGGAAGTTAAACAAGAGAGTGGTGAGAGTTTTAAAAGAATAATGTGATCTTTATACCATAAGATATTATAGAGGGAAAGACTTTGTTGATGTGGAATGAATCATAGTATGTGGGATTGGTTCTTAAAGTGCATTACAAAGCATAATGGGATATAAATTGGGACTACATATTTACAATAACCTTTTCATCAACATTTCCATAATTTTTAACAAATTAAAAGGTTTAAAGCTAGTTTTACCTCAAGTTTGTCCTTAATTTGAATTATGATGTGTTGCAGGATGAAATGGATGGTTTATGGAACATGGTACTTGCTAGTTGAAGCTAAAGATGAAATAACGTATAATGGTCTGATCTCCTAAAGAAGGATCTTTGAACTTCTATCAAAATGCAGTATAGTAGTTATTAATTCAAATTTTTCTTAACCTTAATAATTGCTTGTGAAATTTATTTATTTTCATGTGTTCTATTTGTTAGATCTTCTTCATCAAGCAATTATCAAGAGAAAAATAGTAAAGATATTGGACACGAAAATTAGGCTCCAAGCCAAGGAAAAACCCCTCCAAGGGGAAAACCCATAAAATATCTCTTATTCTTATACAATATACTTCAAATGAGACAATAAATACCCAAAACCATACCAAGTCCTCCTCCAAGTACCAATTCATCCCTTCAAGAATATTTTCCAGATAGATCATATCAATAAGTCTCAATCTTGCTTCAACCAACTTCGTACTTCAACTTTGTCCTCATCTTTGGCCATGCAAATTTGACCTAAAACTTCGACCTTTTATATGTTGTAGAAACCATAATCCAACTCTTTAAGAGATCCTCCTTTGAGTAAGAAAAATTCTTCCAAGGTCAACGAGTTCAAAACAAAATATTTACTCTTCCGGAAACTTAATACTGCAATTCGATTTCCTGTAATTCAGACTTGCAATTTTAGCCTTTCTGGAAGATTTCACATGTTTGAGAGAGATAGAACCCAAAAACTTACTTT
The DNA here is from genome assembly GCA_034641835.2 of Pinus albicaulis. Classification (NCBI taxonomy): domain Eukaryota; kingdom Viridiplantae; phylum Streptophyta; class Pinopsida; order Pinales; family Pinaceae; genus Pinus; species Pinus albicaulis. Next base: position 742,703,074 of record CM076576.1, on the reverse strand, counting down.
CTTCCTTCTTCTTGGATTCTCATTATCTTTTGGACCTTTGCTCTTCCTTTCTTATCTCTTCTAGATTCATATCAAACTTCTTCCTAACAGTTTAAACTTGTGAGTGAGTGAGTGCCAAATGAGGTCGAATATGCTTTTTTATACAACCTTTCTAAGGGGTCGAGTTCCCTTCTTTAGGCGACTTGTAGCTGCCAAGTCCGACTTGTACTTTGGAGGTTTCCAGGACCTTCTAGACTCAAAATGGATTCTTTCACAAGGTACATCTTGCTAGGAAGGGTCTTATAATCACGATGTTGAATCTTTTGACTCATGATAATATATCTTATGACCTAAAAAAACCTAGAAGCATGAAGAATATGCTTTTACCTAGAAGACAATCAATAAAGAGCATGAAACCCATGCTTTAAAATAATAATTTTTTCTTTTCTTCTTTTGTTTTTTACATAATATGCATATTGAAATTAGTACAATAACAATTATGAAGACCGAAACTAGTTACATTTCCAACATAATTGTTCAATTTTTATGATATCCAATGTTGCACAAAAATCTATGCCACGAACTCATTTTAATGCAAAATTGAGTGATTTAAAAGGAAAATAATGTGTTTTTATATTTTTCACCATAACACACCTTCAGAATCCAATTTTGATGAAGAAAATATGTTGTTGTGCAAAAATACCAATTTTTTCCTAATTTGTGCATAGTGATGAAAAGTAAGAATCTACCTTATAAAACCACCAACATGTCATTAAAATTACATTTTTTTGGAATTATGTGCACGTCTTTCTCAATTCATCATACTCTGAGAAAACCCCAATCTCATAATAATAATAATTATTATTATTATTATTTTTAATTTTTGCTCCATTTTCTTGTAATCTTTGTGCAAAAACTGCTCTGGAATATGCAGCTACAACCATAAAGCAAGCTGCTACAACCACTCTACAGTTGCAAAAAATTTTCGTAGCTACTACAAAATTTCCATAGTTATTTCTACTTTTGTTTTGGAAATTTTCTACTTTGAGTCTGAGTTGTCGATTTGGATTGTGTGTCGAGTGCTGTACTAGAAATCATGAAACATAATGCATGCTAACCAAAATTGATGTAATTTTATTGATTTTCTTGGAAAATGATATGAATGAAGAAAATTTGTAGTAGTTCTCATCATGTTGTTGCCAATGTTTATTGAAATCAAAGATAAAATGATACTACAAGAAATCTTTAGAACAAGAAAATGAACTGCTACAAATTATTGTGATTCCATTAAACCATATAGTCTTCATCAAAACCAAAATCTACGGTACAATTCTTATCATCTGAATGAATGTGCCAAAGTTGAGCATGGAAAGAAATCATTAGATTACTGATTATTGATGACAATCGTTAACCAATGCGAGATAAGTCCCCAATAATTTAAATGAGTGTCAAGGTACTGAGGTGCATCTTGACAAGGATGAATGAATGTGTTGAAGTGGATTCACCTGCAAGATATGAAAATTAAGAGACATTGTTGTATTTCCATTTTTTTAGTGAGGAGGCTTTCCATTGATGTATGCAAGCTTCAAGGCACTCAACATAACATTTAATCTTGGTCCTAGATAAGGTGTTGAAGTTGATGGGACAAGATATGTTGGAAGGTGTGTTGGAAATATTGTCATTGATGGAAAAGGAGAAGAAAGGAGCAACACCTGAACTATCACTAAGGCAAAAGAACAAAGAAGAAACAACAAAGGCAGTAGATTAGACAAGAAGCAGAGGCAACGGATGAAGCAAATAGGTGACTAGAAGCATAGACAACGAATTGAAGTAGAGGCAGCAAAGAAGCAGAGAGGTAGCAGAGTTGCAAGATACAGCAAGGGCCAAAGATCTTATATAGAACAAGCTCAAGAGGGAGTTGCACTAAAGAAAAGGAAGGTTCGGGGTCTTTAGATATCTGTAGTGATCCAAGAACAGTAATGAAGATCTGTGCGATGGAGTGAAGTAACAGAGCAGAAAAAGTTCATTCAACTGCAGAAAGGCGAAGTGCGAGATATTTTGGACATGGTAGGAAACCATTTCGAATGAAGGCGCAAAGTAGAAGGCGAAATGGGAGCAACAGAGATTGAGCGAAATCCTGAAGAAATGGCGGAATTCCGCACTTAATTGCGTTTAAATTTAAGGTTTGAAAGTTGGTGGTTTTGAAAAACCATACCACTAGTTTCGCACAGCTTTTGGGCCATGAGCGGTTTATTCCATTTGGAACGCGATCGTATCATATTACGACACATCACAATACTACAACTCCCTATTTCGCGTAATTTTTGAGAATTAAAGGTTAGGGGTCGAAGTAACACGATATCCGTCCGATCTACCACAGTTAAGATCTAACGGTGTTCGCATAGCGCGATGTATCGAGATTAGCAAGGTACGACACCCTGTGGGCCCGAGGTTATTATTTGAAGTTCGGGGTTTAATATATGTTATGAGGTTCAGTTATATGGTAAGTTGTGAACCGAAATCACATGGGTTAATCAAAGTTAAAGTTGTTGAGAGTGCAACGGAATGCGATGATCGTCGGATTATTGTCTATGGAATGCGATAAGCTATCATCCGTCCGATGAAATGGATGGATGGGTTGGTTGACTATGTTGTGGGACCAACATTAAAGTGCGGTGGTTTATGTTTTAACCAAGATCGAACTTTGAACGAATGAAATAAAATGATAAGTGGGCCCGAGTACATCGGGACTGGTCAATAAATCTGAGTTAATAGATCATCAGCTCAGCAAGGGTCATCGCATCGGCGGAGAACAAGAAGACACGAGAGCCAATCTGTTGGAAGTTGAAATTTCCGATATTGCGATGCGATCGCAGATCGCAATCGGCGAAACTTATGTGCGATTTGCGACAAGACCAGATCCAAAACGTTATAAAAGCGAGTTCAATGATCCATCGGGTCCGCAGAACTACATCGCATCGCCGAAAGCGTATCGCATCGGCGCAGCGGAAGAGCAAGGGAACGAGTCGTTGAATGTTGCGATTGCGATGGTGCGATCCAATCACAACCGTTAGATCACGGTCGATTGCAACCATTGGATCGTGAAGTTAAGTTGGAGTGGGGTCTACATTGATCCATCACATCGGCGGATATTCAGAAACACCGAAGTGCGAAGTGCGATGAAGAGAGCGGATGCGATGCAGATTCAAAGCAAAGGTCTACAGGATTTCAAATCCGAAAGTATAAGGTTTTCCTTCATTAAATCGCATCGATGGGTAAAGGAGAAATATAACATATAACGTTGAAATGCCGAGGTACTACCTGGTGGGACCATCCGCACATCGCATCGGCGGAAATCAAATGACCAAAGGCACTTCGGACCACTGAAGGTTGCGATTGCGATTGCGACAATGCGATGGAATGTCAACCGTCGGATTGGGAAAGTTAAATGAAGCAGAGTGCAATGACCTTTAGATTTGAAAGGTGGATGTGCATGTGGATACACCCGTTTTACGAAGAAAAGACTAAGTGCAAGAAAAATACTCAGGTGTATAAACAAAAATATGAAGGCAACAGAAGGAGACTCAGGTAAGTGACCCGACACAGAGAAAAGGAGCAGGTGAAGGCTAATCGCAGTGGGCACGAGCAGATGAGTTGAATCGGGCAAAAGGTGATTATGCAGAACAATCACAATATAACAGCAGAAACTAAAAAAAGACAGTGACAACAGTAGAAAAGACAAACACACAGCAAGCCAAGGGCAGAAAAAGGGCTGAGTGAAGTTGATTTATGTAAATGTGAATGTAAATGATTTGAAACTATTTTTATTGTATGTGATGCAAAGGCAAGTCTCCGTAGGTAAAAAAAACTCCACTGTAAAACTGAAATATGTGCATATTACTATATTCTTTTGAACGAGATGAAAGAGAAAAGAGAAGGTGGAAGGCAAAGTGTCATGGTTGTTCATTTTGAATTCCCTGTGGAATGCAAACAATCATGAGGTAATCTCTATAAATGATGTCACATAGATATGCATAAAGAGATTAGAGAATGGATAAATGAGGCAGAGAGGGTAAGAAGAAGGAGGAGCAGACAAGGAAGCTGTGAAGAGTCAGAGATGATATAAGGCAGATATGAAGGCTGGTGGACAGCAGTGAAGAAGGAACAGAACAGAGTTGATATCTAGGTAAATCAACATGTGTTTTTTTAATGAAAGAGTGAGGAAGTTGGTGCTTCCATATCAAGTTGTAGCTTGATAGATGTTAGTTGTAGCTGGCTGAGGTAGGAGCCTCCTGTAGGTTGTAGCCTGAAGAAAATAGATGGGAGTTGGAGCTTCCTTGCAAGTTGTAGCTTGTAGAATTGAGGTAGGAGCCTCCTGTAGGTTGTAGCCTGCAGAAAATATAAGGGAGTTGGAGCTTCCTTGCAAGTTGTAGCTTGCAGAATTGAGGTAGGAGCATCCTGTAGGTTGGAGCCTACAAAAAATCAGTGGTGAGAGGGAGTTGGAGCTTGCCTTTGCACCACAACAATAATAAGATGTGGTTTTCTCCCTTATGGGTTTCCACTTATATTTGGTGTCTATGTGCATGATGATTATGTGTTGATACTCTGCGTTTAATCTTCTTAATACTTGTTGCTCACTATTAATATTGTTGATTTCATGTACATTAAGTTGCTCATGAAATGAAGATTTAAATAAGTGTAAAAGAAAGACTTACAAGACCTTGAATGCATTAAACTGATTCACCCCCCCCTCTCAGTTTAACTAAGGGTTCAACAATTGGTACCAGAGCCGGTTCCTTCTGTATTAGTTTAACAACTGGAAGGAGATCCTAGGTCCCCATAATGGCTAGTCTAGAAGGATGCTCAACAAATAAAGCCCCTTTATTCACCGGTACAATTATGCCCTCTGGAAAATAAGAATGAGGACGTACATAATGTCTCTAGGAATAGAAGTTTGGGCTGCTGTGGAATTGGGATATGCCCCAAAGGAGTCTGACTCAGAGAAAGATGCCAAACTAGATTTTGTAGCTAATGCAAAAGCCATGAATGCTCTCTTAAGTGGACTGTGTGAGGCAGAATTTATCAAAGTAATGCACAACAAGACTGCCAAATAAATATGGGATACATTAGAAAGCATCCATGAGGGAGACAAAAAGGTGAAGATAGCCAAACTACAAGTCTATAGAGCTCAGTTTGAAAATATAAAAATGAATGATGATGAAGACATTGCCAGCTTCTTCTTAAGGGTTGCAGAAATTGTGAATAACATGAAAGCTATAGGAGAAACCATAAAATAATGTGTAATTGTTCAAAATATTCTAAGATCTTTACCATCCAGCTTTAACCCCAAGGTTTCTGCCATAGAAGAAATAGCTGATTGGGAAACTCTGACCATGAACCAATTACTTGGAAACTTAACAGCCTATGAGATGAGACTGCCACAGAGGAAGTCAAATGTGAGGGAGGCAGCCTTTAAGACAGAGAAGAACAAAGAAGAAAAATAATATACATGCTTCTGCTCTGATGAAGAAGAGGCCAAATTTTTCAAAATATTGGATAGAGGCTCAGGCAAGTATAAAGGTAAACTTCCATTTAAATGCTTTAACTGTGGAAGAGTTGGACACTACGCATCTAAGTGTCCTCATAAGAAGACAAAGAATCAGACTCAAGAGACAGAGAAAACATTATCAAAGAACTGGCAGAAAGGGAATAGATACAGGAGAAAATCATTTTATGCTCAGCAAGATAGCAGTGCATCTGAAAACTCAGATCAAACCTCAAATGAAGAAGGAACCTCTGAATTTGTATTGGTGGCCAAGGAAGAGCTTGAAGGATTCCTTCTAGAAGATGAGGAAGAAGGTGAAGTTGATCTTGGGGGGGAGCTAAGAAGTGCCCTGGAGGAAATAAACAGACTTAAACTAAAGTGTAGAAAACAGAAAGACATTCTCCTTAAATATTTAAGAGAAGAAAAAAATTCAGAAGACCTCATTCAGTTGAAAGTAGAGCTTGAAGAAGCCAAGAAGGTAGAAGACACTCTACTTAAGCAAATTGAGGATAAAATTCAGAAGCAAGAGAAATTGGAAGAAGAAGTGGTATGCTTGAGGAAGAAATTAGAAAACACCCAAAGGAAATTGTCAATAAACACTCCTCAAATGACAAGCTCTGATAAGTTGAATAAAATTCTAGATGCTCAAAGATTTCCTCTGATAAAAACTGGGATAGGCTATGAAGGAGAAACAAGTAAAGTAAAAGAAAAAGATAACACGAATATCATTTTTGTAAAAGCTGTTAAGGATAATGAAGCAGCTCAGAAGGTTCCTACAGAAGTAGAAACTTGCAATGAAGTAAATAGAAACAAGAAGGAACCTCAAATGACAAAGAACGAAATAAATAAACAGTCAACTGAAAAAGGCTCATATGCTCCTGAATATATAAAATTTGGAAGCTATCAAATGAGAGTCTTCCCCCCTATGAAAAATGTCACTTGTTATGCCTGCCACAAACTGGGACATATTGCTGCATACTGTCATAAAAGGAGAATCGATTCCAACCAGCAAAGGATGCAAAATGTGAAAAGACTACCTCAAGTAAACAAATGGAGAAGACAACCCTTCATCAAGTACGCTAATTGTTTTTATGGGTATTGTTTTTACTATAAGGAGTTCGGGCATAAATCCAAGGAGTGCAGAACGAATGGAAAAGGACTGATGTATGGAAACTCAAGGAGATGAATGAACAATGGAGAATTCACTCGTGTACATAATTCATTCAGAAACATAATCAAATGCTTTGACTGCCATCAAATCGGGCCCAAGTGTCACAAATGTCCTCTCAGAGAATGTGGTCAATCCTCTCAGGAAAGGTACCAAACAAAAGGATGCATGTAGTGGAAAAAGAAGTTGAATAAGTGTGACCTGGCTCTAATAGCTCAAGATCAGAAAAACCAATGGTATTTGGACAATGGATGCTCAAAGCATATGACTGGAGATCGAAGCAAGTTTGTAACCTTTGATGAAAAGAAATATGGGAATGTAACATTCGGAAATAATAAAGCAGGGAAAATCAAAGGAAAAGGCTCAGTCAGTCTGGATAATGGAAGAGGAAAGGCCCAAGATGTACTATTTGTGGATGGGCTGAAAGAAAATTTGCTAAGTGTCAGTCAAATGTGTGATAAAGGCCGTGAAGTCATTTTAGAGCCCAAGATTGTGAAGTAAGATCAAGCACCACCGGAAATTCCTTGATCAAAGGTGTTCGAACAGAAAGTAATGTCTATATAGTGAAAGAAGAGGATGAAGCATGTCACCTAAGCAAAATTGATGAATCATGGTTATGGCATAGAAGATTGGGACACCTAAAATTTGACCACATTATAAGTCTGAGCAAGAAGAATGCAGTCAAAGATATGCTAGTCATATAGAAGCCTTCAAATACCATATGTAAATCCTGCCAACTAGGCAAGCAGACCCGCACATCTTTCAAGACCAAAGAGAAATTATCTACAAGTAAGCCTCTTCAACTTGTACACATGGACCTATGTGGACCTTCTAGAACTAAAACACCAAGTGGAGAATCTTATTTCATGCTGATAATAGATGATTTTTCCAGAATGACGTGGGTAGCATTTCTCAAATATAAATATGAAGCACTTGAGAAATTCAAGATATTCAAGGCATTGGCAGAAAATCAAACATGATGCAAGCTAAAGTGCATCAAATCAAACAAAGGAGGTGAATTCACAGACCATGATTTTGCAGACCTATGTAATGAGCATGGGATAAAACAACAGTTTACAATTGCAGGTACACCTAAATAGAATGGAGTGGCAGAGAGGAAAAACAGGTCAGTACAACAGATTGCCAGAGCTATGATGCAAGAAAGTAACATTCCCCAAACCTACCGGGCAGAAGAAGTACACACAACTGTTCACATTCTCAACAAAGCTCATCTAAGACCAAATTGTAATAAGACTCCTTACGAATTATGGCATGGTAAACCAACATCAATCAAGCAATTTAGAGTCTTTGGAAGCAAGTGTTTCATAAAAAATAATGATGAAAAACTGGGGAAGTTTGATGCAAGAGCTGATGAAGGAATATTTTTAGGATATGCATCCAAGAGTAAGGGTTACATGTGCTACAACAAAACACTACACAAAATTGTGGAAAACATTGATGTAAGATTTGATGAAGATCTACCAAACAAAACAAGAGGCACAAGATGCAACAATCCTCCAGATGATCATGAAGAAGAGAACCAAGATAATGATGAACTGAGCAAGACAACAGAAGATACTGAATTAAACTCAAAATGTCCCTCAAGACGCACTCAAAAGAATCATCCAGAAGATCAAATCATTGCGGACAAGAGTGTGGGAGTCCAGACAAGAAGACAGCTTGTTGAACAGACAGAAGAAGTATACCTAGCCATGCTATCTCAAATAGAGCCAAAGAAGTTCGAAGAAACCAGCAAAGACAAAAACTGGGTAAATGCTATGAATGAAGAACTGGACCAAATTGAGAAGAATAATACATGGGAGTTAATACCAAGACCCACGAGGAAAAATGTCATTGGCTCAAAATGGATATTCAACAATAAGATGAATGAACAAGGACAAGTAATCAGAAATAAAGCTAGACTTGTATGCAAGGGATACTCTCAAATCGAAGGTCTTGATTATGATGAAACCTTTGCCCCTGTAGCTAGAATGGAAGCAATTAGAATGTTTTTGGCCTTTGCATGCTATCATGATTTCAAGGTATACCAAATGGATGTGAAGTATGCCTTCCTGAATGCATACTTAGAGGAAGAAGTCTACAGAGAACAACCCGAAGGATTCTCCTTAACAGATAAACATGACTATGTGTGCAGATTAAAGAAAGCCTTATATGGGCTGAAACAAGCTCCTCATGCATGGTATTCAAGGCTGGACAAATAATTACAAAAACAAGGTTTTAAGAAAGGAGGAGTAGACAACAATTTGTACATAAAAGCTAATGAAAATGATCTCCTAATTGTAGTTGTCTATGTAGATGACATCATGTTTGGTAGCAACGAAGATAAGTTAACAAAATGATTTGCTGAAGAAATGAAATCAGAATTTGAGATGTCTATGATTGGAGAGCTCACATTCTATTTAGGACTTCAAATCCAACAAAAGGACACAGGAACATTCATCTCACAAGAAAAATATTTAAGATAGATGTTGAAAAGGTTCCAAATGGAAGACTGCAAACCTGTGTCAACTCCCATGATCACCGGATGCAAGCTATGTGCTAATGATGGATCGGCAGATATAGATCTAAGAATTTACAGATCCATGGTAGGAAGTCTGCTATACCTAACTACCTCTAGACCATACATTGTGTTGGCAGTAGGACTTGTGGCCAGATATCAAGTAGCACCAAAACAAAATCACTTACTAGCAATCAAGAGAATATTCAAATATCTACAAGGAATTTCACATTATGGGCTATGGTATACAAAAAGAAAAAGCTTCAATTTGACAGCATATACAGATGCAGATTGGGCCAGCTACATGGATGTCAGGAAAAGCACAAGTGGAGGTGCATTTTATTTGGGAAAAATTCTGGTGGCATGGCTAAGCAAGAAGCAAACTTCTATCTCTCTATCTATAGCAGAAGCAGAATACATAGAAGCAACAACATGTTGCACGCAAGTAATGTGGATGAAACAAACTCTCCAAGACATGAAGGTAAGCATGGATGATCCCATTTAAATCAAATGTTACAATACAAGTGCAATAAGTATATCAAAAAATCCTGTATTTCATTCAAAAACAAAGCACATCCCAATTAAGTACCATTTCCTCAGAGAACAAGTAGCACAGAGAGTAGTGAAGTTGGAATATGTACCAACAAAGGAACAAACATCAGACATATTCAAAAATCCTCTTGCTAAAGAACCATTCGAATATCTAAGAGACAAGCTAGGGGTAGTGTCTGTAGATGTTACTCTCTGACATGAAAAGAAAGCATCATTCTAGGGGGAGATCAATCAACAAATCTTGTCACAAAAGAGCCAGAGCAAGTGAGCACTGCATGGAACAGGTCCTCAAGATTAGAGTATTATGGACAAGATTTGGAAACCACACTAGAAAATGTGCAACCCTTTGCCATTGATGTCAAAGGGGGAGGAAAAGCAAGCAAAAGAAGAGTATTAAAGTATTGCCATCAATGCCAAAGGGGGAGACTGTTGGAAATATTGTCATTGATGGCAAAGGAGAAGAAAGGAGCAACACCTTAACTATCACTAAGGCAAAAGAAAAAAGAAGAAACAACAAAGGTAGCAGATTAGACAAGAAGCAGAGGAAACAGATGAAGTAGATAGGTGACTAGAAGCAGAGACAACGAATTGAAGCAGAGGCAACAAAGAAGGAGAGAGGTAGTGGAGTTGCAAGATACAGCAAGGGCCAAAGATCTTATACAGAACAAGCTCAGGAGGGAGTTGCGCTAAAGAAAAAAAAGGTTCGGGGTCTTTAGAGATCTGCAGTGATCTAAGAACAGTGATGAAGATATGTGCGATGGAGTGAAGTAACAGCGCAGAAAAAGTTCATTCAACTGCAGAAAGGCAAAGTGCGAGATATGTTGGACATGGTAGGAAAAAATTTCGAATGAAGGCGCAAAGTAGAAGGTGAAACGAGAGCAACAGAGATTGAGCGAAATCCTGAAGAAATGGCGGAATTCCGCACTTAATTGCGTTTAAATTTAAGGTTTGAAGGTTGGTGGTTTTGCAAAACCATACCACTAGTTTCGCACAACTTTTGGGCCATGAGCGGTTTATTCCATTTGGAACGCGATCGTATCATATTACAACACGTCACAATACTAAAACCGCCTATTTCACGTAATTTTTTAGAATTAAAGGTCAGGGGTCGAAGTAACGCGATATATGTCCGATCTACCACAGTTAAGATCTAACAGTGTTCGCATAGTGCGATGTATCGAGATTAGCAAGGTACGACACCCTATGGGCCCGAGGTTATTATTTGAAGTTCGGGGTTTAATATATGTTATGAGGTTTAGTTATATGGTAATTTGTGAACCGAAATCACATGGGTTAATCAAAGTTAAAGTTGGTGAGAGTGCAACAGAATGTGATGACCGTCGGATTCTCGTCTATGGAATGTGATAAGCTATCAGCCATCCGATGAAATGGATGGATGGGTTGGTTGAATATGCTGTGGGACCAACATTAAAGTGCAATGGTTTATGTTTTAACCAAGATTGAACTTTGAACGAATGAAATAAAATGATAAGTGGGCCCGAGTACATCGGGACTGGTCAATAAAGGTGAGTTAATAGATCATTGGGTCCGCAAGGGTCATCGCATCAGCGGAGAACAAGAAGACGCGAGAGCCGATCTGTAGGAAGTTGCGATTTCCGATATTGCGATGCGATCGCATATCGAAATCGGCGAAACTTATGTGCAAGATGCGACAAGACCGGATTCGAAACATTATAAGAGCAAGTTCAATGATCCATCGGGTCTGCAGAACTACATCGCATCGCGGAAAGCGTATCGCATTAGCAATCTCTTATCGCATCAGCGCAACAGAAGAGCAAGGGAACGAGTCGTTGAATGTTTCGATTGCGATGGTGCGATCCAATCGCAACCGTTAGATCACGGTCGATTACAACCATTGGATCGTGAAGTTAAGTTAGAGTGGGGTCTACATTGATCCATTGCATCGGCGTATATTCAGAAACGCCGAAGTGCGAAGTGCGATGAAGAGAGCGGATGCGATGTAGATTCAAAGAAAAGGTCTACAAGATTTCAAATCCGAAAGTATAAGGTTTTCCTTCGTTAAATCGCATCGATGGGTAAAGGAGAAATATAACATATAACGTTGAAATAACGAGGTACTGCCTAGTGGGACCTCCGCACATCGCATCGGCGGAAATCAGATGACCAAAGGCACATCGGACCACTGAAGGTTGAATTGCGATTGTGACAGTGCGATGGAATGTCAACCGTCAGATTGGGAAAGTTAAATGAAGAGGAGTGCGATGACCGTTAGATCTGAAAGGTGGATGTGCATGTGGATACGCCCGTTTTACGAAGAAAAGACTAAGTACAGGCAAAAGACTCAGGTGTATAAACAAAAATATGAAGGCAACAGAAGGAGACTCGGGTAAGTGACCCGACACAGAGCAAAGGAGTAGGTGAAGGCTAATCGCAGTGGGCACGAGCAGATGAGTTGAATCGGGCAAAAGGTGATTATGCAGAACAATCACAATATAACAACAGAAACTGAAAAAAGACAGTGACAACAGAAGAAAAGACAAACGCACAGCAAGCCAAGGGCCGAAAAAGGGCAGAGTGAAGTTGATTTATGTAAATGTGAATGTAAATGATTTAAAATTATTTTTATTGTATGTGATGCAAAGGCAAGTCTCCGTAGGTAAACAAAACTCCACTGTAAAACTGAAATATGTACATATTACTATATTCTTTTGAACGAGATGAAAGAGAAAAGAGAAGGTGGAAGGCAAAGAGTCATGGTTGTTCATTTCGAATTCCCTGTGGAATGCAAACAATCATGAGGTAATCTCTATAAATGATGTCACATAGATATGCATAAAGAGGTTAGAGAATGGAGAAATGAGGCAGAGAGGGTAAGAAGGAGGAGCAGATAGAGAAGCTGTGAAGAGTTAGAGATGATATAAGGCAGATATGAAGGCTAGTGGACAAAAGTGAAGAAGGAACATAACAAAGCTGATATCCAGGTAAATCAGCATGTGTTTTTTTATGAAAGAGTGAGGAAGTTGGTGCTTCCATATCAAGTTGTAGCTTGATAGATGTCAGTTTTAGCTGGCTGAGGTAGGAGCCTTCTGTAGGTTGTAGCCTGCAGAAAATAGATGGGAGTTGGAGCTTCCTTGCAAGTTGTAGCTTGCAGAATTGAGGTAGGAGCCTCCTGTAGGCTGTAGCCTACAAAAAATAGAAGGGAGTTGGAGCTTCCTTGCAAGTTGTAGCTTGCAGAATTGAGGTAGGAGCCTCCTGTAGGTTGGAGCCTACAAAAAATCAATGGTGAGAGGGAGTTGGAGCTTGCCTTTGCATCACAACAATAATAAGATGTGGTTTTCTCCCTTATGGGTTTCCACTTATATCTGGTGTCTATGTGCATGATGATTATGTGTTGATACTCTGTATTTAATCTGCTTAATACCTGCTGCTCACTATTAATATTGTTGATTTCATGTACATTAAGTTGATCATGAAATGAAGATTTAAATAAGTGTAAAAGAAAGACTTACAAGACCTTGAATGCATTAAACTGATTCACCCCCCCTCTCAGTTTAACTAAGGGTTCAACAAGGTGGGCCTTAAGGAATCCTACATCAATCGAATCAAGCATAAAACAAAAAATGATTTGAATAACCATAATAAAATATTGAAACCATCATGAAATTGCAAAATTTTTTGTGAAGTTTGCTTGCCAGTTCCAAGTTTTCAAGCGAAGCTCATGTCCTATTATGTCAGTAAACTAGTTTTCACAATAGGATTTATTTTTTCCTCTCTTTACTCTTTTTTTTATGTGCTACTCTACTTTGAAAAATAAAATCTCTTTCAAGTATAGGAATACTTCCAATGGAACCATGTGCATAACATGATTACAAATAAACTCATATGCAGGTTTGAAAGATACACTTTGATATATACTAGTGTATGAGAGACCAGTTGCCTTGATTGAGATGATGTCAAGAGATGTTGAAGAAGAGAGTAGTGCTCCAACTTAATGATTGTATAGAACCAAAGTTCAATGTAGTTTTTTGGTTATTCGAAATGGTTGTGCAAGTAGTTGAGTGGACATGGGTCTTTGGGGTGTTTTTGTAGGTGGTAATGGCGAAGGTTAAATTGAGGTTAACTGAGGGTGAAAATGAAGTTGTGGTGGAGGTGAATGGTATGGATAACATTGAGATTGGTATTGAGTATAGTGAGGAAAATATCGAGGATATTGTGGATTTATTCCATAAATCCCTTGCCAACCTTGTTTGCAAAGATTGGTTTTCAGGTTGGGAATGAGATGGCTAAGGTTGCCAAGGCAAGGATGTGTTCCAATTAATTTGAGATTTTTGTGCATCATCTTGAGATTGTGAATTAGGATATTGCATCACACCGTGTTGACGAGGTTGCCATGGTCTTCTTAGAGCTCCATAACAGGGTTGTCCCAATGTTTGATTTTCTCCCTGGTAAACTTCCTTCAACCCTGGTAATGATAGGAAATATTTAGTAACATGTGATTTTGCACAGATAGCACAAATGTCAACGTCAAGTGGACATTCTCACAAAGCACGTTTCTTTCTACATTAAGGGAAAAATATAAAGAAAGCAACATTCTCAGTTTTTTTCTTGTTTTGCATTCTTAACATATCAATCTATTCACTTAAATTTCCATGAATGTCTAGTAAATTTCCAAGTTAATCATCTTGACTTACCAACCCTTGATGCTGACTTGCTTACTCTTGCCATAACTGGATATGGATCTGCCATAATTTTCTTTTCCTCTTGATATGTGCATATATAATTCACACATCTCTTCAAAATGTAATTGAGAAATATCTCCTTTACCCATGAGGTTAAGAACATCAATCCATCCATCTGTGATAGATGTTATTAGGAAAGTTTGCAATGTGTCTAATCCTGAATCATGCAATTTACCTATTTTTACATTATAAGTAAACCTCTCCACTAAATCTTAAAGGAATAAAGAAAAATAAAAACTAATTCAAGAGAGAATAAGACATGGTGAAGAAGGCTTCTCAAGTCTTAATGTATTGTATTAACAAAGAATGGTAATGATACAATTAAATACATCAAGATTATGTCTCAAGATAGTGTGTCTATATTGGACACAAAATCACTTTGGTTGAGTAAATATCTCAACCACACACTAATCTAGGAGCCTAACTAGTTGGAGAGAATCTCTCAACCAACTAAACCTAAATAAACTCCCAAGTTTGAGGAACTGTCTCATTCTAGAATAGACAAGTAGGAATTATTCCAAGTTTAGTAATTTATTGATTGTTTTATGAGAGTGTGAGGCTAAAATTCCCCCTCTCAATTATAATTCCAAAATAATAACCCTGTACCATCTCCAAGTCTTCATGTTGAAACTATTGAGCTGATCCTCAATGAAGAACTGCCTGAAAAACCGCAAAAAATGGACGCCAAAAAAAACTCCAATATGAAGAGAGCACACCAAGAGAAGTGAATCAATTGCAAGTTTGATACAACTTTGAAAATGCTTGACAACTCAATTAAATGCCAAGCTGCAATGCAAAAGGATCCATCTATCATTTGCTTGGTCCAGTGACCATCCAAGTGAACAAAAGAATGTCCACAAATGCTCTCAATCAACATCCTAATCGCTTTCCCACTGGAAACTTTCGATGCCCACTAGAAAAAATTGTTGAAACTTGCAGTATGAAAACCATGAATTCCCCCATTTTTCAACTGAAAGGAGAGACCATAACTATCTACATTTGTTTTGAACTTCCCCCCCTTCAGATGTAGGAGAGTTTCTCTTGTTCAATTCTCCGAGAAACTTTATCTTTTCCCCCTATGTCTTAAGTAGATTGAAGGACTTATGGAGTTTTTTTACTTCTAGATTCCATCTCCAAGGGTTTTTCCATCCATAAGTAACTGTCATTTTAGTCTTCTTCCGCATTCGACATTTCTCTGATAGATGATTTTTCTTCCCACAATGAAGACAAGGATGGAGGTCAAAACATTTACTCTCCATATGACCATTTATCTTACAATAGTTACACTTAACAAGATTTTGGGTATTTTCTAGAAAACCTGCTCTTACAAATTGAATTGGTTTTGAGAAATCTAGAACATAAAAATTGTTTTCTTTGTTTTATCCCAAGCCATGTTGATCTTTGTTGAATTAAATTTCTTCCCCGAGGTCTGATCACCATCTTGGAAAGACCATTTTCTTGTTCTTCACACCTGTTACTATTGTTTATATTATGTGCTTGGTTCATTAAGACATTTGTATCACACTGAGCATCAATCATCTTTATTAACTATTCATCTGTATCGCATGATGCATCAAAATTTTCAATTAGATCTTCAATACAAATAGTTGCATAATTTAGTAGCACAACTTGCTGGATGATATCATTTGTGCCACAACTTTCATCAACCTAGTGGATTAGATCATTTGTATCACAACTTTCATCAACACATTAAATGAGGTCATCTGTTTCACAAATTTCATTTGTTGTTTGGATGAGGTCTTTTGTGTCACAGACTGCATCTATCTTTTATGTACATCTTGCATCAAGTGGATCTTTTTTTTGCCTCAATTTTATCTGGAGTGCATTAATGAGTTGTTCTTTCATATCTAGATCATTTTGAAAATCATTTGTCGCTTCTAACGTGATAGTCATTTGATTAAGTATGTCTTGATTTTGATTTAACTTCCACTCAAGTATTTTGATTTTGTTGTGCAATTCATGATTGCACTCTTTCACTTCTTTGATTTCTAGCTCTACACTTGCTTTTAAGATTTTCTCAATTTTCACACTCGCTTGATTATGTAACTATAGGGTGTCGGGTAGTACTGAAAATGCATCCAAATTAATGATTTTACAATGAGTAGATGACAAGTTTAAATAACTTCTCTTAAAATAACTCAACCTCCTATCAATTCTGACTTAATGATTCAAGACTTGGGTGTTGGGTTCAACCGAAAATGCACCCAATTACAACCAAATTTTGACTTTGGATGATTTCATTACATTAACCTATTGATTTTCAACTTAACTTAAATTATTACAAATAATTTCAATTCCAACCTAATCTTAACTTTGACATCAATCCTGATATGAACTAAATACATTTATAAGCTCACTTGACACTATGACTTCAACCTTCCAAAGTCAACGACTCCTTTATGCTTCCAAAGTCATTACATTGCTTACAAAAGAGATTTTAATTTTCACTTTCATGTTCCCATATGGAATTCAACTCCATTCCCTAAAACTTTGGACTCATCACACACTTTTACAATGATTTAATTTATAAAAATTTGTTTTCTCAAATATGACAATCAGAGTGAATAATTTAAATTGAAAAATATCTTAATTGTGTGTGGTTCATTCAATGAGAATTTTACCTCTTTATCTTTGCTGCAATCGCATCTTTTAAATTGAGTTGTTGTGTTGAGGATGGAGAATGTCGTTAAAATACTGAGCATATGATGTCATTCCTTGCACCTTGATCGTGATTCGAACCTCGGCCTTTAAAAAATTAATTCACAATGTGCCAAAAATAATTGCTTCTTGTAATATCATTCATCTGGTTTGCAAGTTATTACACCAACAAATCTGTAACAGATTGGTTTGCAAGTTATTACACCAACAAATCTGTAACTTCAATCTGTTGACCATTTTTTCTTAACAGTGTAGATAATCCAGAGATTTCTGCAATAAACAATAACCACATAAATTTGAAAACCATAACCTCACTTCAAGGTATACAAAGTGTTTGCATTAATTACACTAAAGGATAATTGCCATCTTACAAATGTTGTAAGATTAAGAATTGAAATTGATAACTGGAGCTAATCAACAAAATTCTGGTAGACAAAATATATCTAAAATCCTTTCGCCTATCCCTGAATATGGCCAAATCGATCTCAAATAATCTCACAATGACTTACAGGAACTCAAGTCAGGAGATAAAGGTCCATTCAATGGGTTTGTAATTTGATTCATTTTGTATTCCAATCTGCTTACCATGTGATTCCTCGATTACACACTTTGCGTCATCAGTTACACCAAGATTCACAAAGATTCAAAATGTTCCACAGAACTTCCTGGACTGCTATCGGATCTTCTTGTAGTGGTGTCAGATCTCTTCTTACAAATCACTAATTTCTCCAACACTTGTCTGGTTTTTTTGGGACTATGTAAGTCAATACCATCACCACTCTTCATGCATAGAATCATTTCTCTATGATCCCTCATCGATCTTACCACAAATCGCAGATTGGATCTGCTACACGACTCTTATTTCAACTAATACTCTATTTCAATAACAAGAGTTTGACTCTGTTCCTGTAATAAATCTAGCTCAACGACTCTTTGAAAAATCAATGACACATCATTCTTCCCATTGAACTGGGAGAACTGGGTAACTAAAACCACATGTTGTGGATCCTTCATGTTCCTTTACCAACGATCTCACATACCAACGATTTCAAGGTTGGATTGAATCTTGAAGACGATGATTTAAATATTTTCTTGCATTAATTTATGAAACAACAAGTTACTTCAGCGATTCCATCCTGAAGCACGTCATCACTTCTATCAATCTCAGTCAACACTGGAGACAATAATCCAATCTATGCATTCACCAATAAATTGACCAGCAGTCACTCGAACGTTTTCATCCAAATAGAATTCCTATTTCCAGTGATTTCTCCTCCAGAATTTGACCACGCATTGTTCATATCATTTTTTGCTAGGCACACACATTATCAACATTATCCTTTGGTCTTGAATCGTTGCTCAACACAGAGAAATACGAACCTATGCCAATATCTCACAATGGTTCAATCCATGTTCCAGGCACATTCAATTAAACATTCCACATATCGATTCTACAATACAATGCAATGTGCCCTTCGATAATTTCCTCAATACAATGGACTTGGTGATTTATCCCCTTGGGAAGATTTTACATTACCAGCTCTGATACCAAATAAAGGAATTAAGAGATTGAATAATCTATTATATGAATAAAATGGCTCTGAAGTTCGCCGAAGTTTCGACCCTGCACTCGCAGTTAGGGTGTGGGTAATATCCACTACAGCCCTATAAGCCTCCAGTCTGCAGCCACGAGAAAAAAATGGAGGCTTTGGTTTATGGTCGAGGTGAGAACGGTGAGAATCTCTGTAGACGAGAACATGGATACTTGTCAGTCATTTCGGAGTTTTTGGAAGCGAAGTAGTTTTTACTGTTGAGATGGATGAAGAATTGGTAGACTACTCCTCTGATCCGTTAGATTTGGTGTCCATCTAGACAGAATCGCCACCCCAGCCTCCCGAAATGGCGTTACCGAGATCGTTTGTCTCACCGGTGCATAAGGTGCTCTCTTCTAGGTCGCCTTCGGAGGAGGGGTTTGGAATTTCTTCATCGCTTGGTTTATAAGCCCTATTCTCGGCATCTGGTAAGCCATCACTAGAGTTTCACAGTGAAGGTATTTCAGCTTATCAGTCATGGAATCCGGGTCAGCATCAACCGAATATACCGGTTCCATCCCTGTCAACTCTACAGTTCCTTCCTGGATACATGTCTTAACCCTAGTTTTGTAGAGGAAAGGGTGGAGGGCATTCCTCACGGTGAAGGCACTGATGGGGTCTCGGAAAAATGTGGAGGTCAGTCAATAGAACATCTGTCATGGACGATGGTAGACGGAGCATATACGTCTCGTGGGTTAGGGTTTACCTCCCTAGTTCAAACCTCTATGTTTTGTTGGATTGAATAACGGTGTACCAAACCAAATATGGCCGAAGGCAAGGGCGAGTGGTGAAGAATTTAATTTTTCTAAGGGCAAGAGGTGTGGAGGCAGGAGAACCTTACTCAAAGAGGAAAAATCTAAAGCCACCAAAGTTAAAGAAAGAGGGAGGCAATTGCTTATGGGGGAGGGCATTAAATTGAGTGAAGTTATGGGCACGACCGATTGGGTCCTCGTGGGTAGGGTTTAGGGTCACAAATACTCAATGACACGCCTCAAGAAATGGGTTGTGGAGATTTGGGGACAAGTTTTGGATGTTATTCCCTCCATGGTTACAATGACTAGAGGATGGTTCATGCTTAGCTTCTCAAGTCTGGCCCAAGCTCAGTGGGCTCTCAAGCAATTTTGGCACATTGAAATGGACCTT
Source organism: Pinus albicaulis (assembly GCA_034641835.2). Lineage (NCBI taxonomy): Eukaryota > Viridiplantae > Streptophyta > Pinopsida > Pinales > Pinaceae > Pinus > Pinus albicaulis. The sequence continues at coordinate 742,683,177 of CM076576.1, read as the reverse complement.
ATCATGTTGAAGAGATGGTCTCCATTATTCGACCCCGAGCAAGAGCAATTGGGAGCCGAACCGAATTGGGTTAGGGTTTGGGCATGTCGTTGCAATTCTGGATAGAAGATGTCTTCAGAAGAATTGGGGATGACTTGGGGGTTTTTTAGATTATGATGAATCCTTTGGTGAGATGGGTAAGATGGCTTTTTCCTAGATTCTGGTACATATAAACACCAAGGAGGGTTTGGTGGAAAGCTTGTTGTTACATTGGCAGGGTTTCTCCAAATTATAGAAGTTGGATTACGAGGGGGTCCCTTTTAGATGCAGAAGGTGTCATGAAGTTGGGCACATTTCAAAGAATGCCCATTTCTGGCCAAGGAAAGGATTGAGGAGATCAAAGAGGATGGGAAGGATAGTTATGAAAAATCCAATTTGCAATTATGTCAAAAGGACTTGGCTCGTCAAAGAAGAGGACAAGAGCACACCGCAGGACGAATAACCCTTGGTTCGGCCCCTTCATCTCCTTCTATCGTCACCCGATCACGTACAACATCAATCTCATCGTTTCCGGGTATCTCTCTTCCTCCCCCATCCTCAAAACCTTTGTATTCTTATAATTTTGTATTTATCTCCTCTGTTATGAATGAACAAGTGATCTTTGCATATCATTTATCCTCTGTTGCATGCCCTATGGTTTTAGCCCTTGTTAGTTGTCTGACTCCTTCCCCTATAGTCCCGTCTCTCCCTCTCATGACCGAGTCCATGTTGGAGGATTCTTCTTTGAAGTCCTGTGCCGACCATAGATATAACCTTTTCTCATTAGCCAAACATCCCATAGGTCTTGAGGGGGGTATTGGTATCTCATCATCTCCAAAGCAAGTAAAAGTGGGCAGAGGTATACACTCACATATGTATAAAGCTATTCATAAGGCTAGTCTGGATGTCATTGAAGGAAGACATATGTCTATTTTCAGGGTTCGTAGAGCAAGTAGTAACCTGGGTAGGGTTACCTAATGAAGAGTCTCTCCTTTAACTACAGAGGGTTGGTTATCCCTGCAAAAAAACTAGCCCTCAGAAGATTAATTGTGTCTGAGAGACTAGATGTGATCTTTCTTCAGGAGACCTTAGGAATTAGTGAGCAAATTATATCTATACTTGAAGTTATGGTGTTGGGGTGGAATTTCCACGCCTTAGACGTTAAAGGGCGTTCAGGAGGTATGGATTTGGGTATTAATGGTAGAATAATGAAATTGTTAAACGTATGGGGTCAGGAAGGTGTGCTTGTGGCGGACGCATTATCTAAAGAGTTAGGTCTTGAATTTCGGATGACAAATGTATATGGCCCATGTCACAAAATAACAGAATTATGGGAGGCTCCATTGGATGCATCCTTCATGAAAGTGGATAATTTAATTCTGGGCGGTGACTTAAATTTTTCCTTGGGCCTTGCTGAGTCATGGGGTCATAATGCATAGGTAGACTCGATATCTGATTTTTTTGAACATCTTATCGAATTCAATAGTCTCATCGATATTAATCAGCGTGCTCCCAACCTATTTGGAGAAACCACATAACTGGTACATCCATGTTGTCCAGGATATTGGATAGATTTCTCATCAAGGAACCCTTACTAGAAAAGATCAATTCGATTAGACAGTGGGTCAGATCGGGGGGTATCTCAGATCATTCACCTATCTTTTTGGAAATTGTTGGTCTGTCTCCCAAACCACATGCTCCTTTCAAATTTAACTCGATATGGCTGGGAGATGAGGAATATCATGGGTTGGTTAAGCAAGAGTGGCGGGCATGGTCCCTTTCTGAGAGAAGTTCTTCAGTTGAGCATTTAGTGCAGAATCTTCAGCGTCTTAAAAGGAGGACGATTGAATGGGAAAAGGAAAAATAGAAAAGAGATGAGGAATCTCTCTATAAAATTGAAGAGGAATTAGCTAGGCTAGAGGACCCTGTCAATGGAAGATTTATATCTCTGGAAGAAAAGCAACATGTCACCCAACTTGAGGCAGAAAAAATCAAGTTGTTAAGGGAAAATGAAGAAACCTAGAGACTTAGAAGCAGAGCTATATGGATGTAATCAGGAGATAACAACACCAAATTCTTCCAGCAGTTTGCTAGAGGTTGAAAAAACATTAATACTATTTGTTCCTTGTAGGATGAGGAAGGTAATTCCTCACATTCATTCAGTAGTTTTGCAAACCTTGGTATTAAACACTTTGGAAATATGTTTAAAGCCCATCAGAAGGCTTCCCAGGTGGAAATCATCAAGGTGGTCAGTATATTCCCTTGGTTTGTTAACGAGGATGAAAATGAAGATTTGTTTGCCCCGGTACCGATGGGACAGCTGGAGGAAGTTTTGAAATGGTTCAATAAGGGCAAGATCCTAGGTCTGAATGGGTGGGTGGTGGAATTTTATCTCACTTTCATTGATCTAATCGAGAATGACTTACTAAGAGTAATCAAATATTGTAGATTTAATGGGAGAATGTATAAGGCCTTCAATGCTACCTTAATTTCTTTAATCCCTAAATCTGATAAGCCCATTAATTATAATGATTTTAGGCCAAAATAATTGTGCAAATGCATTTATAAAATCATAGCAAATATAATCAAGCCTATTTTATCCCAACACATTTCTATGGAGCATTTTGTGTTTTTGGAAAATAGATAGATCCACAAAGCCATTGGTATCGCTCAGGAGGATCTCCATTCCATAAAAGCTAAGAAATTAAGGGGAATGATTCTGAAAATAGATTTATCTAAAGCATGTGATAGGAAAATTTGGTTGTACCTTCAGATGTTATTGACTCATGTAGGATTTCATAATGATTTTATCAATTGTATTATGTGTTGTGTATCATTTGTCTCTTACAACATACTGATCAATGGCTCGGCTAGAAATTTATTTCATGCCGAACATGGTCTTAGGCAAGGATGCCCTTTATCTCCTCTTCTTTTTATGTTAGTTATGGAAGGCTTGAGTAGACTAATTATCGACGAAAAGGACTGTGGGATATTTAAAGGGGTAAAGATTGCATCAAATATATCATTGTCCCACCTCCTCTTTGTCGACGATGTTCTTATCTTTATGAATGGAGCTATTAGTGATTCATTCGTGTTATCCAACATTCTCAAAAAAGAATTCAAGGCTACATGTATGGAAACTAATAAAGATAAATCTACTTTATCAACATGAGAATGTTCCCCAAATGAATTAGCCTACACTTTGCAGAGGTTCCCCTTCAGACAATTGGATTTTGAAGAGGGATTGAAGTATCTTGGATTTCGGTTGAAACCAAATAAATATAAAATTGCAAATTGGTCATGGCTAGTTGCAAAAATTGAAAGCAGAATAAATGTATGGCATCATAGATGGATTTCTAGGGCAGGGAGATTGGTTCTTATTAAATTTTTGTGGGAGGCTATCCCAGTATATTGGATGTATTTAGCTTGGATTCCAATTGGAATTCTCCATAAAATCCAACAACTCTTTTGCATATTTCTATGACATGGGAAGAAAGAAGACAACATTTTTGCATGGGTCAGATGGGAGAAAATAGTTTTTCCAAAAAAATGGGGTGGCTGGGGTATGAAAAATATCCTCAGTTTGTCAAAATCTTTGGCTTCTAAAATGGGATGGAATATCATCTCATCAAATAGCTTATGGAAACAAGTGGTTTCATAGAAATATATTTCCCCGCTACAGGTTGAGGAATGGATCATACTTCCCCAATGGAACAGATCAAAGGTCTCCTCGATGTGGAGGGCAGTATTAAATTCTTTCATTTATATCATAGAAGGCATGGCATGGACAGTGGGGACAGGGGAACGAGTTCGCATTGGGGTGGACACGTGGTATGGAAGAGGTAATGCACATAACCTTCCTCCAGACCTGCAGCAATATCTTGTGGATGTTGGTTAAAGAATATTAAATCAAATTACTGACAACGAGAACTCTGCCTTATTTTGTCAAAGATGGAATTCAGACCATGATCTACAAATCCTAGTTCAATGGCATTAGTACTAGAGTATTTTCATCAATTCCCTTGAAGAAGATCATATTAGAATCCAAGAAAGGGAGGATGAGCTCATATGGACCCATGGTAATTACACACCGAAAGAAGCTTATCTTTGCATCTGTGTTGGGAACGAACCAAATAATAGTGACTGGTGGTGGAGATCGATTTGGAAGCTTAAAGCCCCCCCAAGATCTAAGTTTTTTATGTGGTGTTTGTTGTGCAATAAGGTCCCCACATGTGATAATCTACAACAATGATCCTTTCAATGCCCATCCTGGTTTGTTTTATGTAGAGAAAATGAAAAATATGTAAACCACCTTTTTCTTGAGTGTCCCATCACATCTCAATTATGGAACCAGATTTATCAGATGTTAGAAATTAATATCAGATGGCAGGGTCAAATAGTATCAGAAGCATGGGAATCATGGTGGAATAGGGATCACCTCGCAAAAATCATAAACTTACCCTTATTGGTTTGTTGGGAAATTTGGTTGGGTAGGAACTTATATATATATAGAAAAAGATTAGAATTGGACTATCACTAGCTCCCATACTGTGGAAACATATCATCTAATCCCTGAAGACGAACAAAATCAAAGACCAGGACCATTACTGCTACAATCATTGACAAATCCATCCCATGGGCATACTTTGATAAGTCTGCACAACCAGATGGTTGTGGTGGTGGGGCTGTCTTGTTCTTAAAATAAGATCAATTTTTTAAACTAAAGATGGGTTTAGGGACAAGCACAAACAACTATTCAGAACTGAACAACCTTAGATTAATTCTTATTTTCTCCTTAGAAAAAGGATGATGACAACTATAGGTTTATGGAGATTCAAAAATTGTCATTAAGTGGTTCAATCAAGAATAAAATTGTCACGTGCACACACTTAGAAAGTTGAGATTCAACAAGAATATTCAACACCCACGCCTAGTGCATTAAGCACCTGGTTGCATTAAGCACCTAGACTAGGGTGGAGCCCACAGTGCTATTTTTGGGTGCATGTCTATTTTTATTATCCCTTAATTAAGATGGACATTAAACTGTAATCTATTCTCAATGTGGAATTGAATGAGTTAACTGAAAGTGATAAATTTAGTTAGCGAGTGGATTTCGAGTTAGAGGTTAGTTGGTGAGGCATGCAGAGTAATTCTAGTTGTAACAGAGTTCAAAGTGCAGTGGTGCATGAGTTGGTGCAAGTTGTAAATAGTTTAACTCAATTAAGTGAGTTAAACTCTGTTGTGCTAGTTGTAACTGAAGATACACTAGTGAGAGATCAAGTGAATTAAATATTAATTAACTCACAATCAGTGATCTCACATGCAACTGAGGATTTACTATTATTAGTTGCATGCATGTCAAATCCAATGGAGACCTAGTTGAGTTCTAGGTGAAAGGGAAGTTGACTATCAGTTGTAGGATTATTGGCTTGCACACATGTAGGAAAACACCCATTGGAGTGCCCATGATACTTGTGCAGTCAAGGTAGGCAAGGATTCCTATCTTTTAGGGATCTTTACCATCAGGGATTGCGCAAGCAAGGCAGGCTGTCTGGAGGCTGAGAATTGGCTATGTGTTGGTCAGTTTTGCATATGACAGTGTGAGACAATTAGCTGAGTACTGGAGGGATCTTGTGAGAATATTTTTGTATGTAATTGTTTCATGATCCATGCTTAATATACAATAGAATATAGTGGGGTTTTTAGCTGTAAGCTTTCCCTAGGAAACTATCTATGTTGTGTGTGATTGATCTTTCTTCATGTTCATGTGATTAGCGATTGTGTTTTTAATTCCGCAAAAGATTTGTAGAAGCAATTCAGTATTTAACTTTAGTACATTTTTAGATCAGGTGAATCCAAGATATACATGATTGTTGTATAATTTATACATGGTATCAGAGAACAAGAAATTTCATAAGTGAAGCAGGAGCTGAGTTTATGACTGGATAGAATTCAAATTTGCAGAAAGACTTTCTTGGTGCTACAGCTGATTCAAGATCGAAATGGATTTCAATGGCTTGAGGTTAGAGTATGCACTCGAGGGCAGCTCAAACTATATTTCTTGGAAGGACGGGATGGAGGTAGTACTCGAAGACAATGGGTTGAAGGAATTCATTGACAAAGATGTTCCTAAACCCGATGCTACAGATGCTGCAAATCTTGATTCATGGAAAAAGAAAGTGGCAAAGGCAAGGAGGATCTTGTTGGATGGAGTACGAGACCACATTGTCTCAAGCCTCCATGGGAAAGCCACACCATATGCAATGTGGAAGGCTTTGACGGATATATTCCCAAGCAACAACGACCATAGGAAATCAACGCTCAAAGATAAACTCAGGAAGATCAAGATGGAAAGGGGCGGCACCATTCCAAAATATCTCACGAAATTTTTCCAATGTCGGGATGAACTGGGGACTGTGGTAATAACATTCGCTGATGATGATTTGGTTATCTTGGCTCTCCTAGGACTTCCTAAGAGTTGGCACAGTTATGAAGACCCTATCAATGGACGGGAAAAATTTCCAGATTGGGATCAACTCTGGTCGGATTTGGTGCAGGAGGAGTTCAGATGGAACACTAGAGATCTATCTTCATCTAAGCATGAGGATGAAGAGGATTTTGCTTTGGCTTCCAAGGAGAAGAAGGGGAAGGGGAAGAAATTCCATTCTAAATCAGAGTCCAAAGGAAAGAAGCAGGACATGTTCAAGGTGAAGTGTTTTCACTGTCACGAACATGGGCATTTAGCTACTAACTGTCCACAAAAGAAGAAGAAAAATAAGGTTGTTGGATCTTCAGCTGGTGAGGCCCTTGCCTCACAATTTTATCTTGACTTCTCATTGATCACATGCATGGTGTCAAGTGCATTGGGATCTGTGTGGTATTTTGATAGTGGCGCTTCCTTTCACACGATGGGAGATAAGGAACTTTTCAGTGACTTGGAGGAGAAAGATCTCTAGATGCATATTGGAATGGGCGATGACAGACGACACAGTGCCACCAAGATTGGTACCATTACCTTTCAGAGGGAGTCAGGTAAACCATTTTAATTAAAAGATGTAATGCATGTACCAGGTCTGAAGAAAAATTTGGTCTTAGTCGCAATGTTGGAGGATAGAGGCTATGACGTTGTTTTTAGTGGTGGAAAAGATTTCCTACGACATAAAACAATGAGTCAAGCCAAGAGGATAGGGATTCAAGTTAAGAATCTTTACAAGCTGGAGGTAGATGGCTGCGCATCAATGATGGGCAAGGCAAATCAAGTGGTGAGTCGGGATGAGGGCGAATTATGGCACAGGCGATTGGGTCATCTTCACCATGGAGCCTTGAAAGTTATGCAATAGATTTCTACTGGTCTTCCCAGTGGTGCACTTGCGCAGTCAGACACATGAAAGGGATGTACTGTGGGAAAATATGTAAAGGAAACCTTTCATGATAAGGAAAACCAAGCTTCGGGGATCCTTGAGAGAGTTCACACAAACGTGTGTGGTCCTTTCTCGGTTGCTTCAGCAACAACACATAAGTACTATGTAATCTTTGTTGATGAATTTTCTTGTAAGTGCTGGATCTTCTTCATGTAGAAGAAAGATCAAACATTCTCTAAGTTCTATGAGTTTAAGGCATTGGTTGAGAAAGAGTCGGGGAAGCAAGTGAAGGCTCTTAGAAGCAATAATGGTGGAGAATACATCTCTAACGAATTCAATAAATTCTGCAGCAAAGAAGGAATTCGAAGAGAACACATACCGCCTCATAACCCACAAAAGAATGGGGTCGCGGAGAGGAAGAACAAAACTATTGTGGGTGCAGCACGAGCAATGTTGCATGATCAAGGCCTATCGATGCATCTGTGGGCGGAAGCATGCAATACAATGGTACATGTGCAAAACCGTTGTCCTCATAGAGTACTTGGCATGAGTACACCTAAAGAGGCTTTCACTGGTAAGAACCCTGATGTTTCACACTTTAAGATTTTTGTATCATATGTTTATGTACATGTGACCAAGGATACAGAAAAGTTTAGAACCATAATGTAGGGTTGAATTTTGTATGCAGAGTACAAAACACATAGTATAGTGTATTTTCAACAGTAGGAATGATTGTTGTGCGATGGGATATCAATTTGATGATGAAATCCACTACGATTGTCCCTTGAGAGGGAGTTGGACTTGCATGCGGAAGAGGCAGTGTTGGTTCCCAAGGATGAGCCTCAAGATGTGGATCAGCACATAGAAGGTTCCTGAGTGGAGAAAACACTCATGCAAATCATCATCATAGTATTAGAAGCACCTACAAGCTGTCTCCCAGGGCTTGATCTTTGAAAGTAATAGATGAGAGCCCCTACTTCCTGACCTGAACAAACAGATCTCTGTTTGATTTTTCTAGAATACATGGCTCTTATGAGAAAATGTTTTGTGGTAGAACTAACCATCTTCCTTTCAAGAAGCAGTGCAGCAACCAACTTGGGTTGATGCAATGGTGGAGGAGTATGACTCCATTGTCGAGAACAGTGCATGGGAGATAGTCCCAAGACTGGTCGACAAATCAGTGGTTGGATCAAAATGGATCTACAAGGTAAAGCAAGTTGCTGATGGGAGTGTGGAGAAATACAAGGCGATATTTTTGGCCCGGGGATTCTCACAAATAGAGGGGATAGATTATGATGAGACTTTTGCGCCTATCGCAAGGTACTCTTCCATAAGATCCATCCTTGCACTCTCAGTGCAGATAGGCTGGCACATTCATCAGATGGATGTGAAAATTGTGTTTCTCAATGGGATCATTGAGGAAGAGGTGTACATAGAGTAGCCTAAAGGTTTCGAAATCTTCAACAGTGAGTCGCATGTGTGCCGAATCAAAAGAGCACTGTATGGGCTAAAGAAAGCACTTCGTGCTTGGTACACTCAGATAGAGAGCTATTTCACCAGACTGGGCTTCACCAAAAGTGAAGCAGATGCAAACCTGTACCAGATTGTGGTTTAGGGTAAGATATTGATAATTTTTCTTTATGTTGATGATCTAATTTTCACTGGCGATGAGCATTTGATACACTCATGCAAGGAGGATCTTGCAAGGGAGTACAAAATGAAGGACATGGGACTCCTTCATCATTTCCTTGGATTGGAAATATGGAAGCGAGATGGTGAAATTTTTGTGTCACAAGGCATGCAAAGGAGATATTGGGTAAGTTTAACATGGAGAGCTTCAAACCCATGGATACTCCTCTTCCAGGAAATTGGAGGAAAGAGGATGCTACTTTTGGAGAGGTAGTGGATGCTACTGTCTACCAATAGTTAGTGGGTTCGCTAATGTATCTAGTGAACATAAGACTAGACATTTTCTACGCAGTTAACCAGTTGAGTCAAGCTATGGTTAAGCCTACCAAGCTCTTTTGGAAGGCGGGGAAGCATGTCCTGAGATACCTGAGGGGCACATCAGAGTATGGTCTATGGTACAAATGGACGGATGGAGTGAAGTTGCATGGCTTCACGGATGTAGATTGGGCTAGCAGTCCATCAGACAGAAAGAGCACATCAGGGGGGATCTTTAGCATTGGATTGATAGCAGTTTCCTAGTATAGTAGGAAGCAATGATCTGTGGTACTTAGTTCAGCGAAAGCGGAATACATGGCAACAAGTCAAGCTGCATGTGAGGCAATCTGGATGAGAAAGATCTTGGTTGGTTTGTTTGGTTCTCAGATGGATCGGACAGTGATTTATTGTGATAATTAGAGTTACAGTAAACTCTCGATTAATCATGTGTTTCATGATAGGTCCAAGCATATAAATATCGGTACCATCATCTCATAGATTGTGTGCAGAGAAGGATCATGTAGCTTTAGTACATTCCCACGAAAGATTAGGATGCAGATATTCTGACGAAGATGCTCACCAGGAGCCAATTCAGATACCATAGAGGTAGGATCGGGGTGAAGGATAATCCATTTCTCGTTGAGAGGGAGTGTTGAGATTCAACAAGAAGATTCAACACCCACACCTAGTGCATTAAGCACCTGGTTGCATAAAGCACCCAGACTAGGGTGGAGCCCACGATGGTATTTTTGGGTGCATGTCTTATTTAATTATCCCTTAGTTAAGATGAACATTAAAATGTAATCTATTCTCAATGTGGACTTGAATGAGTTAACTGAAAGTGATAAATTCAGTTAGCTAGTGGATTTTGAGTTAGAGGTTAGTTGGTGAGGCATGCAGAGTAATTATAGTTGTAACAGAGTTCAAAGTGCAGTGGTGCATGAGTTGGTGCAAGTTGTAAATAGTTATGCAAATTGCAAATTAAGGTTAAACTTCAGTTATTACTAGTTATCGTAGACACAACAGTGAGAAATCAAGAAATGAATTAAATATTAATTAATTCACAATCAATGATCTCACATGAAACTAAGGATTTAATATTATTAGCTGCATGCATGTCAGATCCAGTGGAGACCCAGTTGAGTTCTAGGTGAAAGGGAAGTTGAATATCAGTTGTAGGATTATTGGCTTGCACACAAGTAGGAAAACACCCATTAGAGTGCCCATGATACTTGTGCAGTCAAGGCAGGCAAGAATTCCTATCTTTTAGGGATCTTTACCATCAGGGATTGCGTAAGCAATGCAGGCTGTCTGGAGGCTGAGAATTGGCTATGTGTTGATCAGTTTTGCATATGACAGTGTGAGACAAATCGCTGAGTATTGGAGGGCTCTTGTGAGAAGAGTTTTGTATGTAATTGTTTCATGATCCATGCTTGATATACAATAGAAGATAGTGGGGTTTTTAGCTGTAAGCTTTCCCCGATAAATTATCTGTGTTGTGTGTGATTAGTATTTCTTCATGTTCATGTGATTAGCGATTGTGTTTTTAATTCCACAAAATATTTGTAGAATCGATTCAATATTTAACTTTAGTACATTGTTAGATCAGGTGAATCCAAGATATACATGCTTGTTGTATAATTTCTACATAGAAATCCTTTGAAGTTAGGATTCTAAAATCATAATTTGACTCTTTGATATGTCATCATATCTACCGGGAAAGGAACCAAACTACCGGTGGTCTATCCAAAGAATTTGTGGAGCAACATTATGGCACATGGTTGATTCATGAGCATATGGAGCATGAATTTTTTCAGTACTATCATAGGACTTTCATCGATCACCAGATACAGGATCCAGGATATGATTGACCCCTCTCAGTTCATAGATGGGACTCTTTTTTATTATATTTGTAGATAACTTATATATGTTGGTATACATTTTTGTATATTTATATGTACACAAATACTTATATGCAGTTTTTTTTACTGAACTTTATGATGTATGTGGCATGTTGACCACTAGTTTTGAGATATGCTCCTTTGCAACATATACAACATGTAATTTTCAATATTTCATATAATGAAAATTATGATTTTTCCTTGGGGAGAAAAAGGAATTAAGAAAAATAAAAACTATTTCAAGAGAGATTGAGACTTGGCATAAAAGGCTTCTCAAGCCTTAATGTATTGTATTAACAAAGAATGATAATGATACATTTTAATACATCAAGATTATGTCTCAAGATAGTGCATCTATCTTGGACACACAATCACTTTGGTTGAGTAAATATCTCAACCACACACTAATCTGGGACCCTAACTAGTTGGGGAGAATCTCTCAACCAACTAGACCTAAACAAACTCCCAAGTTTGAGGAACAATCTCATACTAGAATAGACAAATAGGAATTATTCCAAGTTTAACAATTTATTATTTTGGACTTATTGATTGTTTTATGAGAGTGTGGGGCTAACAAATCTTCTAGGATTTCATCCTCTTTTTGGTTCATTTTAAATACTTCATCTCTAAGGTCATGGTGTATGCAATAAACTTTATATTTTTCCAAAAATACTCTTTTCATATCATCCCACGTCCTTATAGAATTTGTTCCTAAACTCATGAACCATTTAAGAATTATATCCTTCAATGTTGTCCGATTTTTTTTTTATTTTTGAGTGTTTAATAAGTAACCATACACTCTACAAAGTATTTCAAATTCTAAAAGAAAGATTTTCAGGTTTTCTGATCTCATACCATGGAAGTTGGAAAGTACAGATGGAGGGATGTTCTTCATATGAACATTTATATCAATATATTGAATGGGAAATAGAAAATGATCTTCCTCATTGTCATCATCTCCATCCATTTCTTATACCTCCTTTGTCACCTCTTATTTAACCTAGAAAAATATTAATTCATGATGTGGAAGTGTGGATCTTATTGCATCATGTGATTTAATGGGGGTGGTAGCTGATTGAGGTTTTTTAAGTTTTGTCCTCCACTGAATCTACCTCTAATTTGTACTTAAAATGAAATTATTTTATGCAACTAAAAAAATGAAAGAAATTGTTGGGGGGGTTGGTAGAGTGTGGGTAACAATGAAATAAAAGCAAGTAGGCATAGTAAAGGTCAATAGCAAAGGAAGGTCTAAGTTCTTACCAACTCATATTATTTCATAAAGTGTTATCGAATGCCCATTAATACCTATGTATACTTCCCTGACAATGGAGACAAAATGTTGGGTAATTTAATTGAGAGTTAAATTACTTGCATTTAATTTTCAAACCTGGGGTCTGTATCCTTGTGAATCATACTTTCACTATATATGCTAGGGATCAAATTTTAACTAAAAGGGCTACGATTCTAATTTGTAAGATACAAATTAAACCTATTATGACAAGATCTTAGTAAACATACACACATGTTCTGTCTTAGAAGCCTAAATCAAATTGACGATTTGGAAATTAAATGAATTCAAAGAAAACTATGGTAATGTGAAAGCTTCAAAATATATTATATGATATAATAAAATGGAATCTTATTCTATTGAATTTCGAAAGGCAAATTTACTCTACTTATGCATTGAAATGGAACTTAATTTGTTTGACTTGAAAAAGAGACTGATTTTCGAAACAAACTTATTCTAGAAATATTAATCAATGAAACCATGAAGCAATTCTACTCTATGGATCTATTTTATGAAACATTGAAAGTAAATTTAATCTATGGGGCTTGAAAGGAAATCAAAGCTATTAATTCGTGAAATTAAAGTTGATCTAAAGAATACAATACTTTGAAATGAAAAAATATTCTAGAGTATAGCAACATAGAGCAATGAAATAACAATTCTGGAAGCCTCAAAATATTACTGATGGGGGCACTCTAAACCGGAGCCAGCCATAACCTATCACGCAAAAATCTGAGACTACGCTTAAAATTCAATTCAAGGTAAATATTTTGGTGTTTTTGGTTTATTATCAAGCACTTGACTTGTAATGAAACAAGGAGAAATGAGTGTAATTCTAGTTTAAAAATAGAGCATTGAAATGAAACTAGACATATAAATAAATTGAACAATTAAATGGAAAGAATTTTGATCTAATTACAAAGGATAGTAAATTGAAAAGTAATGAAATACAACTATACTATCTCTCACACATCCTCGGAGGGGGCTTCTGGTGAGTTTGATATGCTTAAAAACTCAGATCACAAGACTTTGAATCACCAACAAACTCATGAATATGCCATGAATAGAAGTTGTATTACTTGAAATAAAAAGAGAGTTTACAACAGGAAATGGTAATGATAATTCTGAACTTAATTGCCTCCCCTTCATCACATAAATTACATTATTTATAGAGCTTTGAAGCAACGATAAATTTAGAGTTTAATTGCTACAATTTTGGTCACGAGATCTTTGTAGATAAGCTTGAAAATCAAATAAAAAATATTTCCATGGATTTTTGGATCAAACATCAGCCCAGATATGATCAATGTTATCTCTAAGCCATGAATTTTCTAAATAATAGCTTGCTCTAGCCTCTTTGTTGACTATGCATTAAATGACACATCAAAAAATTGTTTTCCCACGCAATCTACAAAAATGGGGTTTAAATAACCAAGAAAATATCCCAAATGGTAATGAATTTGAGGAAATTTCTCACTAGGGATTAATCGGGCCCATTCTATAAAAAGACCCTTGTTTTCGTTTTTCAAAATTCATTTTCGTTTTCTCAGAAAACACGTTTGAAGTTGACTCCTCAAAACTACTACTTATTGTCTTTGATCTCTTGTTGGAGGTTCACAAATGTGAGAGCTATGTGAACTTTGGCCAACACAAATCCATATTGG